>JAUPMG010000013.1:3782005-3796215 GCA_031762675.1 Pachysandra terminalis
TTCCTTCCTTCTCTTCTCTTTCTGACTTTCTTTGTACTTCTATCTCTCTTCCTTTTTAATAAAATTTCGTTATTGATCAAGAAAAATATGTCCAATTCGCACACAACCCAACATCCCCGGAATTAGATCTTTCCTACACACTGGTTTGCTATCAAACTACTATCTGAGATTTGTCTACCTTGAATAACAGTGCTTTGGTGTTGAGTGACAATCAACCCTAAAACCTCCTTAAGTCTATAAGAAAGAACCTTAGTTATATTATACAAACTTTTGGTCAAATAAATCGTCCTAAAGTCATTAATCTCCTTTGCCCCATTATTTTTCAGGATTAACACTAGAAAAGTAGCATTTATAACCTTATTTGCAGTTCCACTGCCATGAAATTCCTGAAAGACCTCCGCAATAGGTTTTTTTTTAAATGAATGATGAATTATATAAAAGATGGGAAAACAGAAGGCAAAAATACAAACACCTTGGCTGAGAAAACTACTCTTAAACCAAGAGAAAGGAACAATAAAAGTACAAAGGAATGTCACATGCCTCTACTACCAAGCCACCCCAAAAATACACACCACCCCCACTATCTCAGTCCACCTCTAACATCATCTCCAAAGAAGGAACCCTTGCAAACATAACACTCCTCCCCACACCTCTCATGGCCAACACCTCTGCCGCCAGATTGGCCCCCTGGACACAAGATGGAACGAGATGTTCTAGTCCCTAGTCAAGGACCGAGCCAGGCGAACTAAATGTATGAATCTCCACGCACACTGCGCCTCTTTCCCCATCCACCCAATGAGAAAAGATGAAGTGCACTCCACAACTAAGTGCTAATAACCCTGCGCTCTAGCAAACCTCAAACTGGTCACTAACGCCACCGAAACGGCCCTTATTGTCTCACTGCCACCACAAGGGCCAGAGAAAACAAAAATAATATCCCCACCATAGTCTCTAAATGCACCACCAATCTCAGAAGGACCAGGCTGATCCTAGATAGCACCATCTATGTTAAGCCTTACCCACCCATCATCCGGGGGACACCAAACTGGGGACAAAGGAGAGCGGCAACTGCCGCTCACAACTATCTGGGCCCACTCACCCAGAATGTCCACCGCCGCAATACTAGCAAACTGAGATCTCATAGACGCCCAATAAGCCACGAATACCATGATCCCCTCTATCATACTCGTTACCGAAGAATAAATGTCCTAGAATATCCTCATATTACGCTCCCTCCAAATATGCCAAAGGATGGCTTGAAAAACCAGTCTATACATAATGTTGCCCCTATCTGCCAGACCCGGAAATCTCCATTGAGCTAGAAGCTGGCATATACTCACCGGCATAACCCAAAACCTCTCAATGCTCCTCAGAAAAAAGCTCCAAATTCCAACTGCCACTAAACAATGTAAGAGCAGATGGTCGGGTGACTCCTCCTCCCTACAAAGAAAACACGTATGTGGTGAAAGAGTCAAGTATCTCCTACGCTGAATCATGCCCGCCGTGCTAATCCGATAAAGCAATGCAGTCAAGACAAACACCCTAACTCTAGGAGGAGCAGGGGAAGACCACACATTCTAGGCAGAAAAAGAAATAGGAGGCCCCAGACGATTAAATCTGAACTGATTGAAGAAAGACCGACACAAAAAAAACACCTTTTGGATCCGGAGTCCAAATCCTCTTATCCGGCCACTTCTGATACACAACAAGATCCCCAACAGACTCAAACAAAGACGTCAACTCAACCATCTCAACCTCCCTAACGTTCCCACGAAGAGGAAGATTCCACAGGAGACCAGACATCTCCACAGTGTCATTCTTAATCATCTCCTAACAATCTTGAAAAAATGCAATTGTGAATCCTTCTAGACCAGGTGCTTTATCCTTCTTCATTTACCAAATAGTTATTTTAATTTCTTCTTCAAATTGCCTTACTTTCTAGGGATGGTAGTGGAACAAGTTAAATGGGTAACCTGCCCTGCCCCTAATGGTTCAGGTTTGGTAATCCATAAATCGGGTTCGGATTTGGTTCATGTTTGACCCATCTTGACCCTAACCTGCCCTGATGCCATTCAACTATATGTATTTTACAAGTATATATGTAGAAAAAAAAACATATATTCAACTTAAAAAACAGCATTTATTTATAATAGATCTTTCAGCTGAGCAACCTGATCCACCCCAATACTGACCCGACCGAGTTAGGAGCTGGTTTGGCATAGGAGGGACTCCAATAGGGTCGGGTTAGGGTTGGTCAAAACCCGCTCCGTTACCACTCCTATTTCTAACCAACCAACCAACCCTCTAATCCTAAATTCTGTTTCTACCAACACTACTAATTTTGAATTTCGAAGTCTTGCTCCGATCTATACAGAGTGCAGAAGAACTTTGTGAAGTTCTTCTCCAGGGATTCAAGACCCTCTACAACTTCCCCAGTAACGACTAAGTTGGAAATGTAATTCTTACTCCGAACATTTTCCATCTTGTGAACGAAACTTTGTATTGGCATCACCCTCTTGGATTGAGGAGACTCTAGATTTTTTGTCTTCAACTAATCTCCTGAAGTCTTAGTATTTCATCCAGGATCCAGCCCACACTTAAACTTCCTACAAACACTCAGCCTCCTCTACTGGTCTAGATTTTTCAAGCATACTTAACTTCCCCTCAAGTTACAGCTAACTAAACACAGCCCATAGCATGGACAAACTTTATTGGGATGTGAATTTATTTTAGTTAGCCACCAAATCGCTTATTTAACTGTCTCATCAAAAAAGAAAAAAAAAGTTCCCAGAGAGTTTATCAAATTTTATGCACATCTTCAACCAGGTGCGGGATTTTATCTCAATGCTACACAGCAGAAGTGGAAGAACTGGCGTATGTATGACTATGTCGTCAAGGAACTGCCAGAACTTCTTCGTGAAAATTTTCAGCAGCTTGATACATCACGGGCTTCTATATTTGGGCACTCTATGGGTGGGCATGGAGCTTTGACAATCTACCTGAAAAATCTTGACAAGTATAAGGTACCTGATAGTAGCTTTTACTATGGATGCAAATTTTGCTGTCTACTGATCTGTGATTCCAATTCCTTTTCTGCATGATCGTGTTTTTAATTTGTTGATATTTTTTTTCTTTTTTCTCCAGTCAGTCTCTGCCTTTGCACCAATTGTAAATCCTATAAACTGTGCATGGGGCCAAAAGGCTTTCTCAAACTATTTGGGTGGCAATAAATCTGATTGGGAGGTAAAGTCTATAGAGCTATAGATGTGTTCTACCTATGTTAAAACCTTTAATCTGACTATGAAAAATATTGTAAATATGCAGGAATATGATGCGACTTGCCTTATTTCTAAATACAAAAATGTTTCGGCTACCATCCTTATTGATCAGGTAGGTGCAATCATCTTTCATTGTGCCAATTAAGCTAGCATACAAGTGGAAATTTTCTACCCAAGATTTACCATAAAGACAGAAGATCTCTTTTCTGGTAATATTTTCCTGGAAAAAGATGGTAATTTTAGCTTAGATATAACAACAACAATAATAATGCCTTATCCCAACTTATTGGGCTCAGCAACTTGAACCCTGTTCCACCATTCTTCGGGCCCTGAACTATCTAAAAGTTTCTACTGGGGGGAAATTCTTTCATGAGTATTATGCTATAAAGTACCTTATTTCCATCCTTAGCCTCAAAACGTGATGTATATAAAATGCAAAACTATCATTTTTGATTTTCTAAGCATAATTGATTAAAAGAAATGACTTATTTGACATATTTTGCACGTCACTGTCACTGGTATATTCAGAGTTATTAGATAACTTGTGGAAAGACACCAGCACGATTCACAAAATGCACTGTTAACTAGGGTATTTTTCATATAAGATTTGGTTGAAGAAACTAAATGAGTTGTTAAAAGTTGTAACTGAAAAAAGAAAGTCAATTCTTAGATTCAATCCTGATCTAGCAATATAGTATTGTCTCCTAAGTTATATGCTCTGACATTATTGTGTCAGCATACTTTATAACTTTGATTACACCTAAATCCAGTCTTCATCAATTAGCATTCTTTTTACTATCTAAATATGAAGAAATTCACTTAATGGATATTTAGGTGATTCTAGTATAGTCATCAATAAATAAAGGAAAAGATATCCAGATTGTGAAATGATGACATCAGAGCATGAAAGGAACACTAGCGGTCTTGACATGGGGAGATGGAGTGTGGCAGTGTACGAGGTGATTGGAATTAGTCTGGAAGCCTTGTAACCGCATCTTTTGCTCCTTGTAGTCTTCAGGTCTTGAAAGATGCAACAAATGTGTATATGTATTGTTATTAAATGAAAAGGTTATATACCAGCAACCAGCACGATATGACCTAAAGAAAAGTCTATCAACTAAACCCTTCCATCAAGACCTGCTCCTACTCAAGCATGTTTACCCATTCCTTCACAAAGTCTGCATGGCACACCCCTAAATTCTGGAATGGTGCACACCAAAGCAAATAGAGAGGAAACCACCCTAGATTATGATTCCTGGATGTTATGTTCAACCCCATAAAAAATCTTCCCATTTCTTTCCTTCCAAATTACCCAACAAATAACCGCAGGAGACATATTCCACAGCAAAGCCTTCTTGCTTCTTCCTTTTTTCCATCCCCAACTTAAAAGAATTTCCTTCAAAGAGGAGTGTTGTACCCATACCAACTTGAATTTGATCAAAATAAATTTCCAAATATGACCCGCCATCTCACAATGAAGCAACAGGTGTGCTACTGATTCACCCTCCATTTTGCACAAACATCAGCTATTGGAATAAACCAATTCCTACTACTTAAGTGATCCACCATCAAAATCTTATCCTTGCTAGCCATCCAGAGAAAGAAAAACTTTAAAAGGCCTAACCGGGAAGATTCCATTACCTTCTATCTTCCAATTTCTAACATCTGAAACATCTTCCACAAACTTAGACTGAACTTGTAGAAGTAAGTCCGACATCACATCAAGCTCTATATCGAACAACGGTCTCGTAAAATGGAAATCCCAAGCTAGCTGGTCATTCTCCCTGATAGTCATCGCCGATATCCAAGCAGCCTGTCTAGATGACACCAAAACAGATCCAGATATGTAGAGCACAAAGTTGCCTCCCCACACCATAGATCTGCCCAAAATCTTACCCAATTGCCCTCCCCAACTTTAAACTTCACCTCCCTATTAAAGGCTTCCGTCAACTTGGACACAGACTTCCACACTCCCACTCCATAAGGGCCTTGAACTGAATTTGATTCCCAATCACCTGATTTACTACCATACTTGGCAGCAACAACCTTTCTCCATAAATTGTTTTTTTTTCCTCCATTGCCATTTCCCCATCAAGGCTTTATTAAAGAGAGAGAGCTTCCTAAGTCCCAATCCCCCTCGGTCCTTGGGCAAGCAAACATGCTCCCACTTCACTGAGTGATACTTAAATGCATTATCCATCCCACCCCACAAAAAGTTCCTCTAAAGTTCTAACCTCAATGCCACAGAAGTTAGCATATGCAAGATAGCCATCAGATAGGTAGGCAAATTTGCCAGAGTACTCTTAATAAGGGTGATCCTACTACCATTGGAAAGATATGTAGTTTTCCACAAAGCTAGTTTCCTCTCCGACCTTTCCTCCACTTGTTTGTTGGAACTTTCTATTTTGGGATATACCACACAAGTTTTTCCATTTCACACTGTTGAGAACCATTTTGCATATCAGATGCAAGACTTCATATGTTTTCTCACTACGTATATCACTCGGAAATGAATACTCTTGATGTGTTTCAAAATATATGGTATTTGGACCAAGTTCCTGTGTCCAAGGATGTGGGGATTAGATGATTCTGACACCTAGACGCACTCCTGCACCGGACACTCGCACCCGATTCCATTTAACATAGATCTGGAGCTGAAGTTCATCGTGGTTAAAAGATTGTCCATAACTCCTACTCCAAATGATCGCAAGCCTTTTCTAATTCAATTTGCATATGAAACCAGTTTTCCCTGATCTAATTTGGGAGTTTATACATTCATTTGCAATTAAGCCACATCCACAATCTACTGGTTTTTTACAATGGCCCCTTGATATGCTCCAATGACTTCATTCATTATACTTTTTATACAAGTTGCCAAAACTTTAGCCATGATCTTGTATAGGGTGAAAATGAGACTAATAAGACGAAAATCTTCTTTAATTCCTTTCTCTAAGATGAGAACTATGAAACTTGCATTTGAGGACTTGTCCCATTTGCCTTTCATAAGAATTCATCTAAATCCTTCATGATAGCCATTTTAAAGTAGCCCAAATTGCCTTGTAAAATGCAAGTGAAAATCTGTCTGGCCATAGAGCTTTATCTCTAAAGCCACTATAGCCACACCTCTTCTTCCTCAAAAGGCCTGTCCAGTCAACCTGCACTAGCCTCACTCAAGGAATTAAACTGTATATCAGAAAAGGGGTCTTCCAATTCTTTCTTTAGAGAAAAGTTTCCTATAGTAGTTTACTACTTCTGCCACCATTTCCATTTTGTCTTCAATCACTCTGCTACTCACTCTGATTCAGCTAATATGGTTTAGGTATCTTCTAAAATTGGTTTTCAACCTGCACTAGCCTCACTCATGGTATGTGTGCGTCCAATATTCTGGGCTGTGCCGGATATTTAGTTGGGCTCTTAATCTGGACCCAAAAGACGGTATCCCATATGCACATGTTATCTACAAAGTATCCTTAAATCTGAATGAGTTCAAACACAATGAAAGAATGTAGACAAGCATCTCTTCAGCAGCCCGTAAAAAAATCTTTTATTTCTTTCTAAACCCCAAATAGACCAGATGTTTTCCTTCCAGTCTTCCCTTTTCTCCATCCCCAGTGAAACCAAAACATCATCCAAGTATCTAGGTTGAACCCAACAAACACAAAATCTCTTGATGAATAAAGACCATAAAGATGAAGCAACTCCAAAATATTTGAAGATGTGCGCTACTGATTCTGATGTCCCCTTACATAGCGCACCTGTTCAGATCGACCCAACTCCTAGATTCCGAGTGATCAATCATAAGGATCTTGTTTAGGAAACAATCATATGCTTGCTAAATCAGGATTGAATCTCAAAATCCACTTTCTTTTCCGGTTACAACTTCTAACTTTTCTCTGAGTTCCTTTAACCAAATCGTAGATTAATGACATGCCCTACTCGCAGTGCATTTTTTGCACCATAGTCCCATACTAAGAAAAGAAAAAAAGTTAGAATTACTTTTCCACAAACATTTACCAAGGCTCCGTTTCGATGCCAAGAGTATGCCAGAAAGTTATTTGGGAAAGTAACATGCCAGAAAATAATATGTTGGAAGTGAAATTTAATTTTCCTGGAAGCTGTTTGGTTGTATCAGGAATATCTATGACTGTGACAGAAAATTTTGGTTAATAGGAATGAATGAGAAGAAGTTTTTCATCTGCCCGTTTTACCATGTAAGTGCAGGAAGAAGGAAGCTTTGGTGGTGAAGGGTAGGATGAGAAACATTCTCTTCTCCTCATCTTTTTCATTTTCGTTTCCTACAAATTCCTTTCCCTTTTATCAGAAAACAAAAAAGGGCCCTTTTTCTGCAGTCAAAGGAGTTTGACTAAAACATTTTCTGTGGGACCCACTCTTTTCGGGTATCCAAAGACACATATTATGCAGGAAAGCCGTCTTTCCTTTATTTTCCCACAAAATGCGGCTTTCCAAATGGAGCACAAGAGAATGTGTCTGTTAAGAGCCTATTATACATTCTTTTCGGGTTCATCTTCTGCATCCTCTTTTTGTATTTTTATTTTATATTTGTCCTTTTATTTTTGTGTTGTTTCCTTTTGCTAATGTTCTGTGCTATTAACTGACTGCCATATGTGGCCAGGGAGAGGATGACAAGTTTCTGCATGATCAACTGTTGCCCCACATATTTGAGGAGGCATGCGGGAGTGTAAATGTTCCGCTAATCCTGCGAATTCAACCTGGGTATGATCACTCCTACTTCTTCATTGCAACGTTCATCGACGATCACATCCGTCACCATGCCCAAGCTCTTAGCCTGTAATGTTGCATATTTATATCCCTTTGAAGATCTAGTATGGAACTAGAATAAATGCACTTTCTGTGAGATATAATACCCTCTTCACTGTACTCTTTGTATCTTGGTTTAACATCTATTGCAGGAGTATCTATATGTAATCTTTTTCTCTTCATATATATTGTTTATCTTGGATGTCTGTGAAACAAATATCTAAAAAATATTAGCACAAGTATATATCCCAACCAATATTTGCATCTCACATGCAGTTGGCAAAAGTTTAAATTAGAAATGGAGCTTTATTTGTGGAGGGAAAAAAAAAAAAGTAATTCAATCGAAGCTAGATAGAGGAACTAGTTCTCTAAATTATTTTGGGAACTAATTTTGAAGGCTTCTTGGTCACGAGTAATATAGATATTTGGGCAACATGTACTAAAATGAGTTTTGACCAAATTTTCTATTTTTCCTTTTAATTATAATTATTTTCGTATAATCCTATAATGAAACAGTGTATTTACAACTTTACCACTGCTCGCTTTTGTTATTATTTTTTCATTGCAAAAATTCAAAACTCATTCTTGAAATCTAAAATCAGGGTTGGAGGTGATTCGGTGATTAGAGATATTTTCTAATTCTTGTTTTGGGAGAATTCATTCTGCCTTTGCTAACCAAACAATCATTTACCAATTGGAACTCATCAAAGTCGTGGAATGCATTCCCAAAATGGCAGCCAAACGAGGCCTAAGCCAGGTTTGTTATTCCGTTGTGCTAAGGTGAAATTTTTTTTGCCGGTTCCATCAGTAGCCAGTGCCTGCTCTCTTTGGAGTTAGAAACATCTTAAAATGTGCTATTCAAATGCCTACTTTAGAGGCTATCAACTTGGTCAAGATTAGGGCTCCGTTTGGATGCCAAGAGTACAACAGAAGTAATATGTTGGAAAGTAAAATTTAGTTTTCTTGGAAGCTGTTTGGTTGTACCAAGAAAATATATGGCTGACAAAATTTTGATTTTGATGTTTGTTTGATAGAAATGAAAGAGAAAATTTTTTTTCATCTTCCCATTGTACCCTTCATTGTATAAGTACAAGAATGTACAAGAATGAAGCTTTTCATCTTCCCATTGAATGGGAATTGTTAGATTATTTATATAAAACCCCTCTTTTTCATGGCTTGACTCGAACCTTGACTATTTGTTTGGTCTTTACTTTTGTGTGTGTTGTGCTTTTGAGACTTATCCTATATTGTTCAAGTATGAGAAAGAAAAGTGCCTCATATATGTTTGTCTTTCTAATGGATGTATCAGCATGTAGAAGAGTGGTGTGGAGCTCCCGTGCACATGAGGCCTATTGGGTGTAGTCTAGGCCCGTCCAAGAAAGAATCGGATGGTCGGTTCTGAAAAAAGCTTAACGTGCACGCCCGTGTCACGCCTGTCAACACACGTAACCAAGCCCACACGCACGGGTTCTAAGTTAGATTTTTGTTCAAAATTGTCTTGTTTAAATTTCTCTAAAAACAATGAATTTTCATCCGTTGCTTATCCGATCGTGTGAACGTTACGTTCCTTGCGCCATAAAGTTGCACTCCCAACATATCTTTTCATCTTCTATAAAACGGCTATCTCAGTAGTCGTTTATTACCAAGTGTTCTCTGTGCAAAACGAAAAAGCTGTTTACTACTTTAATCGTTTTGTGTCTCCGGGCAAAGAAAGGTACGTTCTGAGTTGAGTTACTGCCTTCCTAACTGTGCAAATTAGTGTAGGCATTATAGATTTGTTTGGCTATTGTATCCTGAGGGCGACTTCCTAACTGCAAATTAGTTTAGGCAATACAGATTTGTTTGGCTATTGTATCCTGAGGGCGACTATTGTATCCTAAGGGGACGTGCTATACTATACCTGTTTAATTGTCGCAGAGATGCGAATCAATGATCATTTTTATTATTATTTTTTAATTAGTGTCCACAAATTCTGAATCTCAAGGTAGATTGACCATCAGGCATAATCTTTCATATAATGGGATTGAAGAGAGAGCAGGGAAAAAAAGACTTCATTGACCTTGAAGGGCTAGGTAATCATTCCTCTATCAAACCCAGGCCGACCATAGACCTGAGATCGCAATCTTCGGCTCGTTAGACAGGAATCAAATAAGATATCAAACAACATCAAAATTAAAGTTTTCAGATATTGCAATGTCATATTTTGAGAGAGAGAGAGAGAAAGAAGGGTTCAAAAAATTACCTTATAGGCTTTATGTCAGATGTTGCTCTATTTAGCTATGAAACCCACATTTTATACACAAACTCCCCTAATCCCACCATTGATTTTCCTTTGTGGTCTGCCACAGGAAGTCCACAACCACAAAATCTGCATATACATTGTGTTTACATCCCAAAAGAATAGCAGAGCTCATGACATCCCGACCTATACATACATACTCATTTCCCTTTTCTTTCACATGTACTACAGTAAATTCGGCCCTCGTACCACTGAACAATCAATATTAACATTATCAGTATACAGCTCCGCGTGCTTCCACTTCGTTCTGAACCATTGCTCTTACTCGGCCATACAAGAAGCCTGATTGAACCCAAAAAAATGAAGCATAGTCCTCTGCGCAACTAGGCCTGTAGAATAATTCGAAGCTTCACTTTCGGTCTCAACATTTTTTTTGTTTCGTGCAATTATCCATTTGGAGAGTAGTGGGTATGATGTGAGATATCTTCCTCGGCTTCTGATCTGTAATTGGCAGGGCTCGTGTCGTATATAGGTGGGGGGAACCCCGTAGGATCAGGAGCTGCTGAAGCGGTGAATGCTGGTTCAAGATTCTCATTCACACTCTTCTTCGGCCTCTTTGGTCTCTTGGGTTTCTGTTCTTGCGGATTGGTGCCCCTGAGGGGATCCTCCATCTCATAGTCCATAGAATTGGGTACTTTTGATACTTTCTGAGAATTCCTCGGTTTTGGAGGCGTTTGCTTGTCCGAGTTCGGTTTCCTCTGCACAAAGATCGTGTTGGTTGAACAAAGCTGAAATCTGCCTTGTACTACCAAGTTACATACATACATACACATACATATATATATATAAATAATATTACCTTTTTACTAGTAGACTTCCCATTCTCTGGTTCTAGAGTGGCTTCATGTCCAGCACCCTGTGATGCAATGTTTGCAAAATCTTCGAAAGATGCATCACCTTCTGCATCTACCCGTATGCCCTTTGTTCCACGTTTCTTCTTTTGACGATCTTTACCCTATTAAGAAGGCAGCAAGCAACAATACTATGTTATATGACTGCATATGCATAGAAAGAAAATTCAAAGCTCGGCTACCGAAGAAGTGAGCAGAGCCAGACAGACGTATGCACAAAAAAGTTCACATATAAAAATTTCACCTAGCCCAAATGAGTGTGTATGAGAGAGAGAGTACGCATATAAGAATTTCATCTAGCCAAAATTTGTGTGTATGCGCGCGCATGTGTGTATGTGTTTGTGTGAGAGAGAAAGAGTTCACATAAAAAAATTTCACCTAGCCCAAATTTGTGTGTGCATGTGCATGCGCACACGCACGTGTGTGTGTGTGTGTGTGAGAGAGAGAGAGAGAGAGAGAGAGAGGACCCAAATTTATGAGAAGCTATATAGGAAAATATGACTATGCAGTAAACAAAAACTTTAGTTCAAGGAAAATAAGTAAGAACAAGTTAGAACCCACCTGTAAGGGGCCTTCTCTCAATTTTTGCTCCAATTGGGTATCATCTAGAAGTAAAGAGACAACATCCTCAGGAGCCAACAGGTCACCCTGAACATGACCACCCGTCATGACCAACTGCTGCACAGTATTTTTCTGACTTGCTCGTTGCAAAATCTTCTCTTCAACTGTCTCTTTACAAATTAACCGGTAGACTGTGACCTAAACAGCAAAAGATAACACCTCCATAGTTAGAAGAATCCTTTCTAAAGGATTGAAAAAGGGACACTCGTTTATTTAATCAGACTATAAAATAAAACGAGTAACTAAACACCCAAAAACAATATCTGAGAAAAAGAAAAGAAATATTAAATTTAAGAAATCACGATATCTTAGAAATGCTACAAATATATGACATGAAGACATTCCAGTACATAATTTGACAATAGTCAGGACAAAGACGAACCCTCTTGAAGCTTGATTTTAATTTTTTTCTTAAATTTAATATTCTTTTTTGTTTTAATTATTGGGAACACACACACAACACATATGCAAGCACGCACGCACTGTAGTGACCTAAACTCTTTAAATTAATTTATCCTCTTAATTACTTTATTATTTGATTAGTTATCATATAGTGTGTGTTTAATGTAGCATAAGGGGGGATATTGTAGTTTAATTTTAACATTTGGGGATTTAGTGTAATTACTCAGGATATAGGGTCTATGTGAGAATTTTTATAACAGCTTTGAATCAGTCCAATGCACAAAAAGTGCGTTGAACTCTTCTATGCAATGTGGGTTTGAACATGCGAGTGATGGGAGAGATGGTAGGGAGAGGATCCGTATATCCTTCTCCCATGCAGTCTTTGAATCACACTTGTTTTGCTGCTGATTTGAGAGATTTAGAGAGCTCGAGAGATTGAGAGAGGAAGAAGAGAGATTAAGAGAAATCTGAAATTCTGAGTGGGAATTTGCAGAAGAAGAAGGAAGAATGAGAGGAATCGAACCAGGGAACTTATTCCAATCTCCAACTATCCATTTTCGAATTTCGGTAAGTACATTTCCTGTTTTTACTTGTTCATACTACTATGTTCTTAGAATTCTGTTTATAGAAGAATTGCAGAAAACTGAGCTTTGAAAGCATATGATTTAGATTGTTGAAAGCATGAAAAAGGTTTCTATTTTGATTTTTAGATGTTGTGTAAAGATTGCTGAAGTTATTGAATTGCTTACAAAGTATTTAGAACGAATTATAGTGTGAATTGAATCTGGTTTTCCTCTGAAAACTGCAGAACAGGTTTTCTGGGAAGTGGTGTGATCGATCGCAGATTTAACAGTATGACACGTTTAGGTGGTTTAAGCTATTGGTCGAGTCTGGGATGGTTCCTTGTGACCTAGTGAGGTCTAGTACGGGCTGTGTGCCTATGATTTCTGGCTGTGTGCCTACTGTGATGGCTATGTGCCTACTATTGGGATACTCCCAACTCATGTCAAATAACCTATAACCTAGGTATGAGATTAGAAAGTATGATAGATTGACTGGACTTGGTTTAGGTAGTGTGGAAGGTTGCGGAATCACATGATAATGACGAATTGCTGAGATCTATAGAATGCTAATAGTGAGTCACGTGATGTGATTCCAACCCTTACCAACTAGCCTATAACCTAGACTTATTGGATTGGGGTTATGACTCCAATGCCTTGGGAATACGAATATAGGTGGTTAGATCTAATTTTTTTTATCGAGAGTAGGACGTCTGTGATGGGTTCCAAGGAATTATCAACGTGTATGGGCGCGTGAATAGTTGTTCTTTGGATTATATCATTAAGGTCCTAATAAATAATAACTTCATTCATACTGTATTAATCTGGTTGTTAAGTGTACCCGATTGGTAGAGAAATGGACGTTCATGTGTGTTCCTGGTGGGTTGACTATACTTTGGTTGAAAGGCCCACGAAATAAGAATAGGAATCTTGCCAGACCTTATACGGTCTACGCTGGACTATGAGTATTGTACCATGGGTTAGCGCCCGGAACGAAGAAGGGACATCCAGCTGTTCTAAGTAATTTATTCCCGAATTATTGGTTACTTGAAGTTATGAGGGGCACTTGACTAACTAGGATAACATAGGCATTACACATCACCATTTGTATTACTTGTGTGAGCATAACATTTAGATCATTTGGATGACATTCATATCATAAACATCTCATAATTGAAACTTGCATATCTTATTGTATTTCATTGAATTTATGTGATTATATTGAATGTGTTCTGGATCGGAGTTATATGACCGAGGTAAGACGGTTATGTTACTTACAAGGCATTCCATGCTGATGTAACATTTCATGTTGCAGGTCAATATTGAGATGACGAGACTCTGTAGTTTACTTTTATTTTCATGTTGTAATAGCTTAGTTGGAACCATGTTATTTGGATTATTATGTAAGGCTCTTCTGAAG
>JAUPMG010000013.1:3796315-3810159 GCA_031762675.1 Pachysandra terminalis
CTCAGATTGTTCCTCATGCATCTTGATGCATGAATGGGTCACTCCAGGACCAGTCACATAACATATCACATTCACCACTTGGTTATACGGGACTCAATTCCCCTAACCAACTTATATCTCAATCCGTCGCTGCCCGGTTGACTCGGACGAGCTATTAAATTCACACACTTTGTCCGTCGCTGCCTGGTTGACCAGGACAAGCAGAGCAAATCTTCACTACCACTATCAATACAGGATATCTTGTGTGCCAGGTCGACCTACCAGCTTCCCGTAGCATGCCAGCCTCACAATGGGTTTGCCCACGAAGACATGCGTGGGGGACACAACACCCCACAATCTCCCGTACCAATTGGCCAAGTATCAGTAGAATTCAAGTGATAATATCCTTTAAAAACTGTCCGTGCGCCCATACACACGAACAATCTTTGGGATACCATCACATGAACCCTTTCCTCAATCAATTGGATTACCGGTGATAATACCCTTCAGAAGCTATCCGTGCGCCCATACACACAAACAATCTGTCGGATATCATCACAAGCATCATTTCCACAAGTATCAATGTATTTCAATCAATCATATGCAACATAGCATAATAATAGCCCGAACATTCAATTATCAAACACTTGGAGTCACAATCCCAATCCATGGTCAAGTCTAAAGTCAATTAGTAGAGTAGGTCATAGCCTAATAACCCTCCTTAGATCCTTACAATATCGTGTTATCACTCATTAGTGTTAATATTTAGGTCGCTTCACGTTTCCCAACAAGTGGAGAATATCTCACCTTATCATCACATAACATTTCCCCATTCATTCTCACCACATTATCAACCTTATCTTAAAGGGTTACCTATATTTTCAAAATACTATTTATACCCACGGTTGCAGGACTTATCCCAGATTTGACTAAGTTTGAAAACGTTGACTTTTCACCAATTTATTCTCAAGGCCTAGGATATGACTCTTTTTCTTACTGGACTTTTGGTATCCAACCAATTAGTGATTTAACCAAGTTGTATGAAAATCAAGGGCCTCAAAGGTGATCTAATAATACCCCTACTCGAGTTTTAGGGTTTTGACAAAAATCCTAAAAACTGGAATCCCCTACTAAAATTGGAGGGTTGACTTTTTACTCAGTCAGAATTAGGATCTGAAAGTATTTTTATTGGATCCAAATGGGGGGTGAGTGGGTGGGGGGTGTTTGCTTATTTACATGTAATATCTTAAGTAAATGGAGGATAAAAATAGGTGGACATTTACTTAAATGATATTCAGGTAAATAAGGTGCTGTCTAAAAACACTAGGTTGACTGAGTACTGTTGCTGAGGGACTGAGCACTGTCACTGTGAAAATCTCAGGTGGTCGGTGGACTGAAGCCTGCTGAATAGCAATTTAAACCTAGAAACTAGTCTCTGTCGGTAGGGTGGTCGGTGGACCGAAGCCTACCGAATAGCAAATTTTGCCTAAAAATAGCTCTCTGTCGGTAGGGTGGTCGGTGGACCGAACCCTGCCGACAGCGCCGTGTTCTAGGTAATTTTCTGGGTTGCTAATCTCTACTCCATGTATTCCATTCGAATCAAAAACATATAAAACCAAACACAAAACACCCTAAACACATTCTAGGATAGAAATCAACACAAAAACACATATTTACACAGATCTTATCATGGTTGACATCGTAATCACATAAATCGTAAAAACAGAGCTTAAAATACATTCAATCTCAAATTCATAATAGAACAACACCATCACACAACTTACATCAAGAAATTTAATTCCATTAACAATATGCATCTCATCCCAACCAGAAAACATCAAAGAATTCAACATGATTCGAAATCAGATCAGCAAACATAGGGATGTGTGTGAAGATCAAACGTGTGTGTGATACGAATTCAAGCATTCAATCTAAGAGACGACCTCGATGTGTTACAAGAACTATATAGAAAATGAAGTTTACCTTTGATCTAAGCTTGACTCGCAGCGACGGATCTTCCTCTCTCTTTTCTCTTCTTCCTCTTTTCCTCTTCTTTTCCTCTTCCTCTTTTCCTCTTCTCAGATCTGGACGACAAGGGTTTTTCTGCCCTGGTCTCCCTTATTTTTCTTCTTATACTCCTTTCCTAAACCTTCTCTAAACACAAGGAAAGAGAGATTAAGAGAATGGAAACTCTCTCTCTCTCTCCCTCCATCCACACACCTTTCTTTCTGGTTTTGAATTTACTTTTTCTAATCACATCTCCCTCCACCAAAGTCTCTTCTAGTTACACTATAAGCCCTAACGGCTCTTCTAATAACAATTAGATCCCAAGCTTTCCATTCTCATTTTAATTACCACCCAATGCTCTAATTAGCTAAAAATCAACTCCATAATTTACGAGAATTTACTAAACTAATCTTTAACTCCATAATTTACGAGAATTTACTAAACTAATCTTTAACTCCCTAATAGGTCCACGACCTAATTGGCTTAAGCTTCCCACCATAAACTACACCAAAATTACCAATCTACCCTTATTGATCAATTGCATTAATTAAATCATCTTAATTAACCTTTAACTAATTAATTCCATTTAATTACCGGAAAATTACTGATTAATCTCCCGTAAAACCCTCTTTAATTATTTTCATTATTTAACTCTATTAAATAATCACACCATTAATTATTATAAATTTTCAGGATCCGGGTCTCTGCAAGGTCACTGGCATTTGAAGGATTCACCCATCCTTTACAATCAAAATCTCTGTCTCATATCAGTGATGGAAGAGAAAAAGAAGAAAGATAAGGGAAGAGAAAAAGAAGAAAGAGAAGGGATGATAGGAGAATTTTCAGGCTAACAGAAGAACAAGCCTCTTCAGATTCTTCAGGCTAACAATGTTAGCCTTGGTGTTGGGATCTGCTCTGCTCAAGCACCGGCAGCCGCACCAAGTACTGCACTGATGCTGCCACCGGCCTCTTTGTCGATGTCACCAACCCCCAACACCTTCTCCTATCACGACCCACATGCTTCTGCTCTCTTTTTTTATTTTTTATCTAACTTTTTAAAGTGCTCTTTTTTCAGATCGTTTCGGATCGTCCGATCCAAAGTTGGATCGGCGATCCAACTCGGTTTTGGACCGGGACGATCCCCGATCTGAAACCGAGTTTAAACACTATGGTACCGAGGCAAACACACACCCCCTCGGGATTCGAACACTCGACCTCCCGTCTGATACCATGTTAAGAACCATTACTTTAAAAGCTTAAGCTGTTAGAGAACGACACAACAATCAATTCAAATAGTTCAACAGGGAGTATGTCCCAAACCAACAACTTAGATCATCAACCTCTCTCTTGGTCCACAAGCAAATAATTCCCCTAGCCATCACCTTACCAGGCACCATGTTCCACGTAAAGGCATAATCATCCAGCAAGGAATTGTGTTTCACATCTGATAAGTCTTCTAATCTTTGATTCTTGTAAAAGAACAGTATCTGCTTTCTATTCTTTGATTATCCTTCTGATTAAAATCCTCATCTCCAAGCCATTAAGACCCTAATCCATGAAAGGCTCTCACTAGGAAACAGCAGCCAAGCTTCCTTTTCCTTCATACTCCCTTTCACCTTCTTTATGTATAATCTTTTGTCATTTTGTAATACTATATTTCATATAAAGGATTAAAGTGAACCAAAAAAAAAAGGAAAGAAGGATATTAGACAAGGAAAGTGGCACTTTTTTTTAGTATTGCAATTGCACAGTCAAATTGTTTGAATCGTATGAATTGAATGATCAAATTGTAACTCATATGATTTAAGTTATGAATCATATGATTCAAACATAAATCGTTTTTTTTTTCCCATTCATTTGAATGGACCTAGGGTCAAATCAAACCGAATCATAAAATTCGTACAGTGAATTATATGCTTTTAAAAACAAAGGTCCTAGCGTGTGCCTCATATTCATAGCTTGAGACAGTTCCCATCTCAACAGAAGTCTGTTTTTCCCTCCCATTCTGAGAATCTAAAAAAAAAAAAAAAATTGAAGAAGAGAGGTTGGAGGAGGTATCGTCATTTCCCATGCTTGCATTTTTAGGTATCATAGTTAGTTTGTGTCCTGCTGTCCCCACCTTCTGTCTGAAATAGACCTTTTAAAGATTTGTTGTTTGGCATGGGACCTCGACACCCTTCCCATATGATTGAAGGCTTTCTCTGTCCTAAACGAGCTAGCAAGGCTAAAACCATCTTCTAGTGCCAGTGGAAGGATACAGAGGAGTTCATTATCTGAATGCAACCCTGAGAAATTTTGGATAGCCATGCCTTTGTAATCTTCCACTTCCATGTTCGGGCTCCACTCTTCCCTTCACAATGAATTGAATCGTTGACATAGATTCTTCTACCTCCATTCAATCTGGGCACCCATCTTCTTCAAGAGTTTTAACTCCAGTTTTTTCTTCTGAAGTTCTTTGTTTGTCGTCCTCCATGAGCTACGGAATGAGTTTCTCTAGTTGTATATATTCTCGAATTGGGTAAGACACTAAGTATTCAGAGGCACATTAGGTTGGGTTACATCGGCTTGCCTGATCCGTGAAACCATTCTGGGTTAGCAAAGGACCTGGTTAATCTGTTTGGACCACCTCCTAACTGATTTGGGGTATTTAAGGTCTGTTGTGTGGTCTGTCGGCACGGTGTGTGTGCATCCAATATTCTATGCTGAGCTGAATATTGAGTTGGGCTCTAAATCTGAAGCCAAAAGACGGTATCCCATATGCCTAGGGCTGTCAATGAATCGGATCATGATTCAAGTTCGATTCGAATCCGAACAGAAAAAAGCGGATTAAATAAGGCGTTTCCGATCCGATAATCCTATAAGATATGTTCTGATTTGATCCAATTTTAATAGGATCAAATTCGGATATAGATTGAATCGATCCAATAAGGGTCCAATCCGATTCCATTTGTGTGCATATATAAAAAGAATATTAGGTGACTACAAGTATTAAACATATAATTAGAAATAAGTCATTAATTTAGGATACTTTTAATGTGTGTGTATATATATATATAAAATTATATTTTTTTTTATCTGTTATAACTATAAAATAAGGTTATCAAAAAATCCGATAATTATTCGAATCTGATCTGAAACTAATTGGACTTGGTAAGGGATTTATGATCCGATTCAATCTGACTTTTAATCAAATTAAATTTGGATATGCTCTGATCTGGTCCGAATCTGATCTGTTGACAGCCCTACATATGCTCATGTTATCTACAAAATCTGCATACAAAGTATCCTGAAATCTGAATGAGCTGAAATGCAATGGAAGAATGTAGACAAACATCTCTTCAGCAGTCCGTACAAAAATTCTTTTATTTCAATACCCCAAATAGACCAGATGTTTTCCTTGTAGTCTTTTCTTTTCTCCATACCCAGTGAAGCCAAAACTTCTTCATTCAAGTATCTAGGCTGAACCCAACAAACACAAAATCTCTTAATGAATAAAGACCATAAAGATGAAGCAACTTCAAAGTATATGAAGATGTGTGCTACTGGTTCTGCTGCCCCCTTACATAGCACACACCTATTCAGATTGACCCAACTCCTAGATTCCTAGTGGTCAATCATAAGGATCTTGTTAAGGAAACAATCCTATGCTAGCTAAATTAGGATTGAATCTGAAAATCCACTTTCTTTTCCAGATATAAGTTCTAACTTTTCTCGGAGTTCCTTTAACCCAATCATAGATTAATGAATGCCCTAATCGCAGTGCATTTTTTTTGCACCATAGTCCCATGATTAGAAAAGAAAAAAAGTATTCCACAGATATTTACCAAGGCTCTGTTTGGACGCCAAGAGTATGCCAGAAAGTTTGTTGGGAAAGTAATTTGACAGAAAGTAATTTTTAGGAAAGTAAAATTTAATTTTCCTGAAATTTGTTTGGTTGAATCAGGAAATTGTATGACCATGACCGAAAATTTTGATTTTGATGTTTGGTTAATAGGAAATAATGAGAAAAGTTTTTCATCTGCCCGTTTTACCCTTCATTGTATAAGTGCAGGAAGAAGGAAGCTTTGCTGGTGAGGGTAAGATGGGAACATGTTTTTCTCCTCACCTTTCCATTTTCCTTTCCCACAAATTCCTTTCCCCTTTCTATGGGACCCACATTTTCCGGGTATCCAAACAGACATATTATGCAGGAAAGCCGTTTTTCCTTTATTTTCCACAAAATCCGGCTATCCAAATGGATCACAAGAGAATGTGTACTGTTAGACCCTATTATACATTCTTTTCGGGTTCATCTTCTGCATCCTCGTTTTGTGTTTTTATCTTATATTTGTCCCTTTTTTGCATTGTTTTCTCTTTGATAATGTTTTGTGCTATTAATTGACTGCCATATGTGGGCAGGGAGAGGACGACAAGTTTTTGCATGATCAACTGTTGGCCCACAAATTCGAGGAGGCGTGCAGGAGCGTGAATGTTCCGCTAATCCTGCGAATTCAACCTGGGTATGATCACTCCTACTTCTTCATTGCAACGTTCATCGATGATCACATCCGTCATCATACCCAAGCTCTTAGCCTGTAATGTTGCATATTTATCTCTTTCGAGGATCTAGTATGGAACTAGAATAAATGCACTTTCTGTGATACCCTCTTCACTGCACTTTTTAAATCTTGGTTTCACATCTATTGCAGGAGCATCTATTTGTAATATTTTTCTCCTCGCATATTGTTTATCTTGGATTTCTTTGAAACAAATATCTAGAAAATATTAGCACAAGTATATATCCCAAGCAATATTTGCATCTCACATGCAGTTGGCGAAAGTTTAGATTAGAAATGGAGCTTGATTTGTAGTGGGATGGCCCTTGGCTGATATAGCCCCATTGACCAGACAATGCTTGATTGATTTAGAATTGGAAAAATAAACAGTAACTGAAAATCTGCCAAATTTGGAGCTAATTTTCTTGCTGTGAAGGGGCTGTTTGTGCCTCTTTTTAGATGTGGGGATCCCTTTCAATTTTACCTCCTATATCCAAGGTTTTAATTCTTGGGATCCTGGATCGGACCGATCCTGATCCGGATTGGCGATACTGGCCGATCCAGGTCTGATCCAAAAGTTTGATCATTATTTAAAAAAAAAAAAAAAAAAGGATCGGCCGGACCGGTCGTCGAACCGGCGATATCGGTCAGTATCATATCGATCCCGGCCAATACCAGTTGGATCTTTTATTTTATAAATTAAAAAAGAAAAAAAAAGTTGGAGATCGGTTGGATCAGCCGATCCAGTCACTGGACCGGTCCGATCCAAAGCCACTTGATACAATAGTTGTCTAGAGGCTTGGGATTGGACTCCGATCCTTGAAACCATGCTTATATTTGCTGATTTGCTCTCTCTAGATATTTGGTTGATATGTACTAAAATGAGTTTTGACCAAAATTTTATTTTTCTTTTAATTATAATTATAATCATATAGTCATACATAATATCTTTTTTAATGTGATAATAACACTCTAAAATAATCTATAATAAAAATAGTGTATTTATAAGTTCCACATTTTTCCACTGCAAAAACTCAACTCATTCATAAAATCTAAAATTAGGGATGGAGGTTATTATGTGATTAGGGGTATTTTCTAATTTTTGTTTTGGGAGAATTCATTCTGCCTGTGCTAACGAAACAACCATTTATTTGTTCAAAGTCGTAGAATGCATTCCCAAAATGGCAGTAAAATGATGCCCAAGGTGAAACCTTTTCGGCCAGTTCCTTCAGGAGCATAGTATTAAGGATCAGTATTGGACCGGGGATTGTTGCATACTAATCCTAGTTACAGGGGGGCCAACCACGGACCGGAGACCACAATCGCAATCTTGGGCTCGTTAGAGAATAAGCTATCAAACGACATCAAAGTATAGGCTACAAATGCTACGATCTTACATCGCGAAATTCTTTTATTTCTCGTGATGTTCACCGTTATTTTATGTTTCAGAAGAGATCAGGAATCGTTCCCAAGAGAAATATATTTGGTACCTCTTCCAACAATTAATGTCAATTCTATTGAAACTGGAGAACTAAGACCAGAACGTGATCAAATGGTTGAGCCTCAAAGCAACTCTAACAGCTCAATCCGAAATCAATTCAATGTATTACTAGTATTCTTACTAGTGTCACCAAGTTAGTGCACTAATATTTTATTATTGAGGTCAGATGGCCAGTTGAAAGGGCAACCAGTATTACTGCACTCACATTTTCAGAGACAATTTACCAAAAAAAAAAGAGTTAAAAAAATTACTTTATAGGCTTTATGTCTGATGTTGCTCTATTTAGCTTTAAAACTCACATTTTATACACAATCTCCCCTAAGCCCACCTTTGATTTTCCTTTGTGGTCTGCCACAGCAAGTCCGCAACCACAAAAATCTGGATATACATTGTGTTTACAGCCGAAAAGAATAGCAGAGCTCATGACATCCCGCCCTGTACGTACATACTCATTTCCCTTCTCTTTCTGTTGTACTACCAGACCTTTCGAAACCAGTCAATTCCACCGTCGTCGTACCACTGACCAATTAATATTAACATTATCAGTATACACCTCCGCGTGCTTCCACTTCGTTCCGAACCAGTGCTCTTACTCGGCCATACAAGAAGCCTGATTGAACCCAAAAAAAATGAAACGTAGTCCACTGCGCAACAACTAGGCCTGTAGAATAATTCAAAGCTTTCACACTTTCGGCTTCAACTTTTTTTTTTGTTGTTTCATGCAAATTATCCATTTGGAGAGTGGATATGATGTGAGATATCTTCCTCAGCTTCTGATCTGTATTTGGCAGGGCTCATGTCGTATATAGGTGGGGGGAACCCCGCAGGATCAGGAGCTGCTGATGCGGTGAATGCTGGTTCAAGATTCTCATTCACACTCTTCTTAGGCCTCTTTGGTCTCTTGGGTTTCTGTTCTTGTGGATTGGCACTCCTGAGGGGATCCGCCAACTCGTAGTCCATAGAGTTGGGTTCTTTTGATACTTTATGAGAATTCCTTGGTTTTGGAGGCGTTTGCTTGTCCGAGCTAGGTTTCCTCTGCACGAAGATTGTGTTAATTGAAATCTGCATTGTACTACCAAGTTACATACATATATACATACATACACACGCATATATATATAAAATATACTATTACCTTTTTACTAGTAGCCTTCCCATTCTCTGGTTCTAGAGTGGCTTCATGTCCAGCACCCTGTGACGCAACGTTTGCAAAATCTTCGAAAGATGCATCACCTTCTGCATCTACCCGTATGCCCTTTGTTCCACGTTTCTTCTTTTGTCGATCTTTACCCTATTAAGAAGGCAGCAGGCAGCAATACTATGTAATATGACTCTAGATACCATGCATAGAAAGAATATTCAAGGCTCGGCTACTGAAGAAGCACAGAGAGAGAGAGAGAGAGAGAGAGAGAGAGAGAGAGAGCACATAAAAAACTTACCTAGACCCAAATTTATGAGAAGCTAAATAGGAAAATATGACTACCCAGAAAACAAAAACTTTAGTTCAAGAAAAATGAGTAAGAACAAGTTAGAACCCACCTGTAAGGGGGCTTCTCTCAATTTTTGCTCCAGTTGGGTATCATCTAGAAGTAAAGAGACGACATCCTCAGGAGCCAACAGGTCACCCTGAACATGACCACCCGTCATGACCAACTGCTGCACAGTATTTTTCTGACTTGCTCGTTGCAAAATCTTCTCTTCAACCGTCTCTTTACAAATTAACCGGTAGACTGTGACCTAAACAACAAAAGATAACACCTCCCTATTTAGAAGAATCCTTTCTAAACCATTGAAAAAGGGACACTTGTTTATGTAATCAGATTATAAAATAAAACGAGTAACTAAACAACCAAAAACAATATCTGAGAAAAAGAATAGAAATATTAAATTTAAGAAATCACGATATCTGAGAGATGCTACAAATACATGACATGAAGACACTCGAGTACATAATTTGCCAATTAGGACAAAGACTCCCTCTTGAAACTTGATTTTAATTTTTTTCTTAAATTTAATATTATTATTTTTTAATTATTGGGAACACACACAGAACACGTACGCACGCCTGCCCCCAACTGCCACACGCACACCCCCACCCCCACACACCCACCCACCAGCTTGGCCTGGTCAGTCTAGCACAATAATTAGGCAGGCTTGGACAAAACATATTGCCCCCTAGATTTTATACCACTCAATCCAACCCGGTATATTTTACTTTTAAATATGTGAATGTTATATTCACAAACGTTAATTTTTAATGCTTTCCATTAAAAATTCACATAATTTTGTACATGTAATATACTAGATATGTCAAAACTTTAGCTCATTTTTTTGAGAACGATCAAAACTTTAAGCTCTTCTATAAATATGTTTTGAGATATTCTTCTAAACTTTTGATTTTCAGTTTTAAATGTGAAAAAAATAACAAGTTCTTAGGGTAGGGCATGGGCTTTTGGAAAATTCAAAGGTCATACCAGGCTGGACCTACAGTTTTATCCCGAAGTTTGGATCGGGACAGGACCAACTCGGACATAGGAGATGTTGTATCAGTGTGCAAGCCTAGCAAGAACTTACCGAGCCAGACTCATTGCCACCTCTAATTTAAAAGAACCCAACATCTAACTCTTAATTTATTTTACAAAAGTTAATAAAATTGACAAATAATAACATTATTTTACATATTTCAACAAGTATATGAAGAATAATTAAATATATAATACATAAAGTGTACTATATATGTGTGTGTGTGTGTGTGTGTGTGTGTATGCACACATAAATAGATACATATTTGAAAATTAATGGGTTTAACCTAAACCAATCCGTTTATTGGCGGCTTGGAAAACCTCAACTCTAACCTGCCAAACGGGTTGAAAATATGAACCCTCACATGCATGGTTTTTTGTATCGGGACTAGGGGTGGCAATTTGTCGGGAAGGGCCGGGTCGGGCTCAAAAAAATTGGGATTCCATGTATGCCCAAGCCCAGCCCGGCCCGTTTTTCGGGCCTGGTAATGAATCCCAAGCCTGGTTTTGTTGGGAACTTGAAAGCCCGAGCTCGGCCCATTTAAGCCCATTTCTTATTATTTTCTTTTTAATTTTTCGTATTTTATTAATAAAAAAATCGTAAAAGTCAAACATTCTACATTAATGTTTTTGCTGTTGACAAGAATAGAACCTAAATCTATACAATGAGAATGTAACATTCTCACCACTAGGCTACAACACAAGATCTTTGTTACATATTCTTCAAAGTTTTAATAAAAAATACATGTCTATAGTACAATAAATGCATGACAATTAAAACCGGGCCGGGCCGAGCTTGGTCGGGCTTATACATGCCTAACCCAAACCCGACCCTAAATAAAGCGGGCTTTAAAAATTCGGGTCTAGAAAGTCCATGGGCTTACAAACTGGGCTTAAGCCCGAATTTAAATGGGTGGACTAACCGGGCCAATTCGGGCCGGTCCCAAATTGCCACCCCTAATCAGGACTGGTACGTGCTGGCGGTACCAACCAGTCCCGGTCCGGTACAAAGGTATTGGACCAGTCAGTCTGGTCCAAACTAATATTGAGTGATTTTTTTTTAAATATATAAAAAAAAAAAACAGAAACTATATTTTAATCATTTGTTAACTGAGTTTTTGAAGACGATAATTAAATAAAAAACAAAAACCTAAGTACTTGTGATATAAACACTATATCAAATGTTGCATAGTACCCGTTGCACATATTTTATAAAATTGAAACCTAAAGCAGTTTTTGAGATCAGCTATCAAGGCAATAATCAACTATAAACTATGAAATCAAAGCAAGAACTTATCTATAATATTGAAACTATAACTTATCTATAATAAATTTATTCTAAGTTTAAAACGTGTCAAAACAAAGGAACAAACAATTTTCAGTTGTATTAATGTAATTAATATATTTTTAACTATCATAAATAATTTTTTAAAAAATAGAAATTTGAAAGAAAAAAACCCAACACAACTCATCTTTCAATCAATTGATTGTCACATGATTTATGCTTTCAATCACAAAGATTTCACTAATTTAAACACCTTTTTTCAAAAACAAAATTGAAAACCCCAAAACCCAAATTTGACAACTCAACAAACAATTATTATGCATCATTAATTCACATTAGACAATAGATTTACCTTCATACATCTTAAAAACATTGTTTGAATGCATTGTAATATATATATATTACCAGAAAAATCAAATCCCCAAAACTTTGGGGTGTCGTTACAATCTCACAGATCTGGAGCATACAACCGCAAATCTGACGAACGAATGTAACAAGGTCAAAGAGTGCATCGAAATAGGCGGAGGGGGTCAAATCGTTTTGAAAACGTTAGTGTATTGAGAGAGAAGTGAGCTTTTCGACGTCCCGAGTTCATGCTGCTCGTTTAATAAGATACGACCAGTTGTACAGATCAAGAGATCGGTACAACTGATTGTACCGCACTGTACATTTTTTTTTTTTAATTCACTTGTATCGCACCCCAAGACCGGACCGCTAAGGTCTGGTCCCGGTATGGACCGGATCCGTAGAAAAACCATGCTAACACGCCCAAATACCTAATGGATTTGGGTGAGCTAACAGACTGGGTCACATTTTACAACCCTTTATGCTCTAATTTTTTTGATGACTGAACAGTGGGAACTGGTTCAAAACAATGGCTAGTATTCACCTTCCTAGTTATTGCTTTACCAAGGGAAGAGCCACCATGGGTTCATGTGCATTTGCCTACTAATGGCATCATGCACAGGAAACACTGTTACAGAACCAAAATCACAAACTAACACACATACTGTCCATGTTACAATAGTTGCTTCAAAGCCGTCAACTAAGTAGAGAACCCCCAAGAAACAACTCAAATGAATGGAAAAACCTGGGAGACTGGTGAAGCAAACTATATTGGCAGAAATACAACGCCTTAAATCATACTAAGGCGGCAGCAGTTCGCCTAGTGGCGGACGCCTAGGTAGTATTTATGTTGGCGGCCAAGGTGGTTGGTTTAGATCTATAATAGAATAACTTAAATTACATATATTATTCGCTAAGTTTATATTAGTAACTTACTTTATTAAGTTTCATTATTACATTAAAGTTTAATCAAATAAAATATTATCTTAAAGAGTTAAAAAGAGAAGCCAGAGACATATGATGAAGAATAGCACATTGATGAAGTAAATGATGACTCTGATGAGAATGGAAGAGCTTGCAGGATAAGACCAATATGAAGATCTTGATTCTGGTATTTAAAGATAATGACTTGGCATTTTGGTGTCAAACACAGATTATATTTTTCTCTATGTTTTATGATAACTCAGTGCAATGGACCATTTGGTAGTAACTAGAAAGTAAACCATGACCAGCAGTCCGGTGACCGGTACAGCCAGTCCGGTGTCCGGTTCAATGGTCCGGTGCCGGTACCGTCAGTCCCGCTGGTCAGGTGTCCGGTACCGCCGGTCCAGCAGCACGGTGACCAGAACCACCGGGCCGACGACCGGTCCCGCTGTTCCGGTGACGGTCCGATCTGGTCATTTTTTTAATTTCTGTACCGGATCACAACCGGCTGGGACCGGTCCGGTCTCTGGTACATTAAACCTTGACCTATACGCCTTGACTACCTTAGTCCGGGAGATGTCATCATGTTATGGGGCTGAGTATCTGGAGTGAACTAACCTCTTTAGTCTGACCCAGCCGATGGGCTCTATCCATTGCCTGTAAATCCAGAGTTGGATTCCAATCACTCTCATAAAATATGACGGTGTCAGCAGCAGTCAAGTTAATACCCAGTCCACCAGCTCTGG
>JAUPMG010000013.1:3820312-3834997 GCA_031762675.1 Pachysandra terminalis
TCCTGTATTTCTGAATGTGTTCCCCAAGCATTGAACGGTACCGCTCCTCCGAAATGTGTGCCCTATCGTTGTCCTCGCCGTCACTGTCCACTTCTCTCCTTACTGAAGAATACGAACCAGTTTCAGCCTCTACCTGAGACCGCCGCCTCTTCTTCGTCAGACCCAATTCCGAAGACTTCTCTGACATAATCCCATTAGCATGGTCTAACATGGCTCCTTGGCCTGCGTACAATAATCCAAAGCACCAAAATGCATTCATAAGTTCACAATCAACTGCCCCGGATCTCCTCCACCAGCTCAATTCCGGAAAATCAAGAAATCTAACAATGAAGAAAAAGTACTAAACTTCACAATTTAGATGTGTTTACAAGCCTAAAACCCAACTGGTCTCTATGATTCCCACTCAAAACCAGAACAGTTATCTATAAAGAATATAATTTAAATCAAAAAACAAAAAATATAGGAATTATAGTGCCTACCTTGGCTACCTCTGCTCTCATCCTGACTACTATTCCCATAATTATCAAAATCATCATCTTGTTGAGGAAGTTGAAAGTTCATCAAAGACTACAAATACAACCCAAAAATCACAAAATGAAACCCAACAATAAAAAAAAATACAAACCACAAATTCATCATCAACATAAGAACTGAAACCAAAACACATAACTAACTATATACAACTCAATGAACACACCAAATAAACTCTAAACCCTAATATCCACAAACCCATTAAATCCAGGAAAAAAAAAATAATCTTTCATCCCCTAACCCAAGCTCAAATAAAAAAAAAAAAAAAACAAGAAAACCCATTTGAGATGAACAAAACCCATATCACAAACCTCAAGATTGAAAAGATTGGTGTACGAGAACCCGTTCCTGGAGTGGTGTTTGTGCTCCATGTATTAGGGTTTGCAGGCTCTGAGAAGAGAATCCTAAGAACCGAAACCCTAAGTTCCAATGAGGAAGCATAGAAGAAGAGGAGAGACTTTATTAAGTTGGTAGAGAAATAGAGAAGAGACCTCGAGAGATCGGGAACTTGTGAAGAGACATGGAAAGGTAGGGGTGCGTAGGATAAGGAAGTTAAGGACGATGCGAGATGGAGAAAGAGAGGAGGAATCGAAAAGACTGACCGTAAACAGGAAACCATGTCGATGTGCTAAAGTGCGCTGGTGGGGAGCTGTTTGTTAACATGTACTAGTACGTGTTCTATAACATCTGGGTGTCTTCCGAGCTCGGGATTGCTCTGCGACTGAGAAACGAAGGATTAATCGATTTTGAGATAATAGGAGAGGTTTGATATCCTACACCTGCAGTCCATTCTTCTCAGTGGAAAGCTCATCTGGTACCTTATTAGGGAACAGATACGAGAATCTGAACCGTCAAATTGGTTCTAAAGGTTGACATGTTGGACTAAACTGATAACAGATTATTGACTTTGACGGGTTGACCCACGGTCCGACTGGCTAGTAGCAAAATCTGGGCACGCCGGTCTTGATCTTCTTCAGGCGGACTCGGTTAGATCCATATTTATATACGGTTTTTTTTTTTTTTTTGCAAAGAAAATATAAATTACTGAAGTTACAAAATTACTATCAAAACAATTGCAATTTTGCTATCAATGGTACTTTTCTTTCTAAACTACCCTATTGTGGTGGCAACGGGCTAGACCCATATATATAAGAGCACTTTTGTTGGCTCGAGGCCGGTCCAAAAACTAATCGGGCCTTAATTTTCAATACGGCCCTACAGGCTATGAATCATTGCCCAAGCCCGGTCAAATATAGAGTCGAGCGGGTCACCTGGCCAATTGCCACCCCTATCTCATATCCTAAAACTCCAATTTTGAGCACACACTCGTGAGACAAAATATCCCATCTTCTCCTTCATTTCCTCTCCTTCTCAAAAACATCTAGATTTGGGCTTTTTAGCAGGTCCGATTGGTAAACCATTTACCACATTGTGCAGGATTTCATTAAGGCTGCGTTTGGTTACCGTCAATTTGCGTCAAAGGAAAAAAGAAAGGCACTAAGTCTTATTAATTAGTTAAAAAAATCTTATTAACTAATTAAATAATTACAAAGGTCTAAAAATTTGGTGTATTTTTTTTTGGAAAAAGAGTTGTGTATTCTACATTAAACCCAAAATCTAAAAATTGAACCAAAACCAAATCGAAGTCGATTTGACATAACATAAATATGACTTATGGTATAAAGGCAGAATTGGAAATTATGTTCAGGATTCTTATGACTTTCTTGTTAACCAAACACACAATTACATGATTTCATGCAATTTTCCTGCAAAACTAAACAGCAACAAGAAACTTACTTTCACTTTCTTTTCACATTTCTTTTGCTTTCTCTTTCCTTTGACACACGTTGACGCTAACCAAACGCAGCCTAATAATCATACAGTTTTCCTGCAACATTAAAACAGCATCTGAAAACTTACTTTTCACTTTCATTTACATTACGTTCTTGCTTTTGGTTTCTTGCACTACTTTGTCACATTTTCTTGATATCCAAACTGGACCTTAGGTTGCATTTGGTTAGCTGGAAAGTTGTGCATGAAAGGAATTTGTTGGATAGGATAGTAAAGACATTAGAAAGGAAAAGCTATATCTGTTAGTATTGTATGCTTTATCGACTCACCTCATATCATGGTTCAAGCGATTAAAAATGGGTGGGGTTTACTCTCCTTTTCCAAATCCGAAGAAGTTCCCATAGAATTCCTTGGATCATCTGTCAACAGCTCAATCAGTTACTTCTTTGAATGCTAAAAAAACGATTACTTGATTTTCTATTTGACTGTCTGGAAAAAAAAACAAAAATTTGACTGAAAATATAGATTATTGTATTTGGATTACAGGAAAGTAATCAAATTGAAGTATATATATATATGTGTGTATAAATGTTGCCATTTGGAACAAAAAGTTTAATGTTATAGCTTGTAATGGGGGTTCCTTTATCCCCTAAAAAACTTTACATATGAAACATTTTATTGTCTCAACATGTGCATGTGTTAAGAAATATCACAACCACTATATAGGATTGAAGATGAAGTACACTAAAGATAATGCGCATTCACTCAGCTTGTTAATAAAGATCAATTGAAGTATCAGAAGCAAAAGAAATTAAGCAAATCCAAATATTAATTATCAAACAAGATTTTAAGTTCATAAAGCATCAAAACATGATAAATAAATAAAAAATAAAAAATTTCTACAAGTACATAAACTAAATTCATAACTTTGTAGTGATATCATTAGCTTTTACAAAGAGCCACACAAAAACTAGGTTTATGTGGTCACGATTAGAGTTCAACACTCTTACTACCATGATGTCTCATCAAGAAATCCCTCATTTGATCACTATGATATGCTAAGAATGTCTTTGTTTTTATTGGGTTAGCAAGCAAGGTTATGAATGCATAGTAAACAAATGAGGACTCCAATCCTTCAATCTCCTATAAGGCCTCCAATAAAATAACATATTAAGCATTGCGTCTCCTTTTATTGCATCAATCATCCAATTAATTTATGTTTCCACGATGTCCAATGATTGCACAATTGCTTCTGCATTTTTTGGATGTATTTATTGTGTCACTGTGACATGTGAGGAAGATGCACCTCTGTTGCTTCTTGTCACATGCATAGACAACTCTAGCAACATGGGTGGATGGCTATAGCACTTGAGCATGTGACTATGTACAGCCTGATTCATTTATGTCATCTAATGTATTACTTATATTTGTCTATTACCCATTAATGTCATGTTCAAATTGCATGCCTCTTGTACATCTAGCATTGATATGACGACCATATCTTGTCGATTGACCAGTTGTAGCATCCTTCCCACATACAATGCTCAGTTCTTCAATCATCCTAATAGGTGTATATCTTAGGTTCTTCACATCAGGGTTAGCTTGTGGAAATATAGAGTGATTATCTAATGTGATTTTTATATAAATATATAAAAATACTTCAAAAAATGAAGCTTAATTTTCCTAACAAACACTTCACAACTTCATCTAAATATTGAACTATTTTTGATGTATCGTTTCAGGTAAATCCACTCTTTAAAAGCATCTCCTCAAACAATTTGTACCTCTTTTTGATTGTCCTCATCCGATTTTGAATGTGATCTAGAGTCAATTGCAAGTCAAATCATTCGTTAAGTACTTTTACCGCAACTGTATAAGCAGGGAAACCCATTATTACTTTTTTCTCCTTCATTAACTTTCACAACAAGTTCTTTAATGAGACGATTGTTCATTCTGGGATCCACAAATATTTTTGCCTTTCTATTTGTAGTTCCACATTGAGATAAAGTGTCGAATTGGTCCATTCTGCATGTTATATAAGACGTGAAATATACAAACTCAACTATGTTAGACATCTAATTACCGTATAGGCATTACATGGCACCATAATAATAAAATACCAACTATTAACTACGACTAATGCAAAAGGCACCATTACATATAATTTCAAACATTCATAATGAAGAAAGACAAAATACAAACATAGTTGTGGTTACTTAAATTATCAAGAATCCTATGTACAATGACGACTACACCGAGCCTGACAATCCTGACAAATTGCATTCATGATCTCTATTCTTATTCTCTTTCCCTCTCTACCATCTTCAACTTTAGATAATTGTAGTTCCACACCATCATCTTTAGTGACCGGTGCTCTCTATTTACTTGATCCAATAAAGAATCTGAAGGTTGTAGACGAACCCAATCATGTACCTCGATGCACACGAACCTAGACCTGCAATAGAAGATCTCTATCGAATCAAAAAATGTCCCATGTAGGTATGGGTGACTACAAGAATCACGCATAGTAATATCCACACTCAAACGACCAGATCTCTATATGAGAATCTAAGCAACAATCCAGATCTCAAAGAGGAAGAAGAGATGAAGAGAGAAGAGAGATTCTCAAGGGTTGGAATTCACCAAAACGTGGAATGCTAATTGGGAGGGAGGAGAAGTCTCCTAAATAGGAGACTCACCTCATCTCAACTCTATCTTGGACTCTCTCCAAATATCATCAGGAGATCGAGTCCAAGTCACACTTGGTCTCACACCAAGCATGGATGTCTCATACTTTAAGTGGGGACCCGAGTCATCCCAAACGGGCGGGCCAACTAGGTCAACCCAACACATAAATCCAACATCTCCCACTCGTCCATAGTGGACACTGTAGCTACCCTAACCCATAAATTAATATGAGAGCATTTAAATAAATTAAATAAATATATAAGGAAATCTAAATTTGATTTGATTGCTTGATGCTTCTAATTTGTATAGAAACTAGGATTAGTTAACCAAGAAGGAACCATAATCTTTAGAATTAATTTAATAATATTATATGTTCAGGTTTATATGGGGGTTATAATGATAAGATGTGCTGAAATCCTGATTGTTGTAATTAAATATAATATTGGGGTCAGATTATAATTAATAGAAAGTGTGAAGGATGTGATGTAATTAAGTGAAGTTTATTGGGCTGAGATTTGATTTGGTCGTATGAATCATTAATTAGAATTAAAGGTCTACTAAGATTTGAATTAGATTAGAAGGAGAGAGTTTCTAATTAGTAGGAGTTTAGTTTTCTTATCTAATTTGGAAGGTGTGTATGGATTGAGGAGGGATTTAGAAAGTGTTCGAATGCAAAATGAAGTTAGATATAAGAGGGAGATCTAGAGAGAATAGAAGGTGCGTGGAGAATAGAAAGTGAGAGAGAGAGAGAGCGAGAGAGAGAGAGAGAGAGAGAGAGAGAGAGAGAGAGAGAGAGAGAGGGTCGTGTGTGGACTACAAGGAGGAGATTAGTTTGGCTTAAGAAAGGAAAAGAGAGAGAAAGGGAGGAAAGAAACTACAGCAGTTTTCTGGAAAAGAAGAGAGTTCAACAGAAGAGGAGAAAAGAAAGAAAGAGAAGGAAAATAGTGCTGGAACAAGGATAAGAAGTGGAAAAGGAGAGAAGAGGAAGAAGAATGAGATATCCTTGCAGTTTTATGGGTTTTCAGCAATAAGGTAGATACCTCGGTTGCTCCTCATATTGTTAATGATAGTATCCATGGGTATGGGTGAGTAATATTGTGTCTATGCATGCATGTTTATGAATATAAGCCTGTGTATATACATGTGTGTGCTCAGATCTTAGATCCAAGAGTGTTCTTCGCATTGAATATATGATATGTTGGTTTAATGTATTTGTGGAGCATGTGTTTTCTTTTACATAATCCTTACACTAAGGTGTGTGTTCTGATTGTGTTATGATGGGGTCGACTGAGTGAGGGGCCAAAAACACCAAAAAGTGAGTAAAAGTTATGGAAAAGAGACCGAAACTTAGGGTTGTAAGCTCGGCTCACATGAGCCCAATATTTAAGCTTGCGAGTCGAGCCTGAGCCAAGCTTAGGTAGGCTCGGCTCGGCCTAATATATAATATATAAATTTATGTATGTATAAATAAATAAATAAATATATATATATATATATATATATAATATTAAGCATTAAATACAAAGTTTAATGGTGGTGGTTGTCTTATATATTAAATACAAAACATTAAATTAAGTTTAGTTTTTTTTTTAAATTCAAGGGTAGTGGCAGACAAAGCATTAAATAAGGTTTGTTGGTTTTAAATACAAAGTTAATGATAGTCTTATATAGTAAATACAAAGCACTTAATTAGCTGTTTTTTTTTCCAGCCTTTCACGAGCCGAGCCTGAGCCCGAAATTTTTTAAAGAGCCTGAGCCAAGCCCGAGCCTTGTCCAGATTTTATGAGCCGAGCCGAGCTAGGCAAATCTCGGCTCGACTCGTTTATAGCCCTACCGAAAGTTAGGGGAGACTAAAGGGGGGACTGAGTGGGTTCGGTCCAATTGGGGGTCGACCGAAGGTAGGGGCCGAAGCCCAATAAGGGTCAAATTTGGTGGAAAGTTGTATTTGGACCTTGTGAGGTTGTGTGTGGTGGTTTTATTCCTAAATGTGTGTGTGATGACTTGTGCAACAAGTTAGTGTGAATGTCATAGTTTGTTGTTTTTTGTGAAATAAGATTTAGTATTATGACTCATGAGAATATGTGTTACTGTATTCTTAGCCCTTTTAAAACGGGCTACGAATCTGTCGACCGATTCGTCAAGCAGTTGCCTTAGTTTGGCCAGATCGACCATTGAAACTTCTGGCTCGATTATGTAGAACTGAGTGTGGAATTTCTCCTCCATCTCAGTCCAACTCTGTATGGAGGGAGCAGAGCCAAAGTTATGTACCATGTGAAGGCATATCTTGTAAAGGAATTGCCAAATAGCCTCATCTTACAACCATGGCTAGCCGAGGCCTCACCACATTGGACGGTAAACTGTTCGATGTGTTCTACGATCGACTGGTCGTCTTCGCCTGAGAAAAGGGAGAATTATGGTATTTTGAATCCCCTTGGAAATTCAATCCAGTGGTCGATCCATCTAGGATACGACCTTCTGTACAAAGTCCTGATCATCCTCTTATTTGGTAGGTGGCCTAAGACCTCACGAACCATGTGGTATACTTGGTTTCGGCTGATGCTTTCATTAAGCATTACAGTGACCGATTAGTTTCGGTCATCATTTTCGTAAAGAGGTTGAGCAGGGTCTGTATCGACCCATCTTGGTTTCCCTACTACTGGGAGGGTCATGTGCCTGATTTTCTACACCTGCTAAAGGCAGATGTTCATCGGTATCCTCTCCCATGAGTCTTTGGCTCCTCCTTGACATCATTTACACCTGATGTCCCACTGAGTTTGCCAGAAAGGGTATGTTCCCTATCGGGTTCCCTCTTTGTCCGTTGGTCGTGTGTGGGTCGGGGCGACTAGTGAGTCTGGCCCGGTGTATAGGTGTGTGGGTATGTGTGTATCGCGCAGGCTTGCCAAGACTTACTAGTCCACAGATTGGGGGTTCAGGTTTAACCCTAGGCGCCAATCCACACTGACTAACCGAGTTGCTTGAGCAATCAGCGGTGCAATTGGCCACCGAAAATGCGTCCGTTAGGCTATTAGGCGATTATTTTAAAGGTTGGGATTCTTCCTTTCTTAGGGTTCGTCTGAAATCCTTCAGATAGTGAAAATATGATTACCAAGATCAAAGAGAGTCTAGCTTTTAACCAAGTGTTTATTCAATATTAAATAGCGGGACCATCAATGATAAACAAATAAAAAGAAGATAAAAAGAAGGCTGGTGACCCAGTGGTGGTTATCACAGTGTCCGTGGTCACGGCCCTGGATATACTACATGTAGGCAGCTTCTCGAGAGAGGATGATAAAAATGTAAAAAGATAGAAAGAAGGCTGGTGAACCGCAGGGAGTTATCACAGTGGCTATGGTTGCACGTGCAGGCTAGATAAGCGACCATGACTGAGAGCAGCTTCTCTGGGGGTGGCAGTGTGATCAGTCTGAGGCTGAGAGCAGTAGACCCAAACTTGATTGATTGTGGCTATGAATTACACATGCAGATTGAAAGGGCTTACCAATGCTGAGAGCAATACTCCAAGGAGAGAGTGACTAGTGAGCGACAGAGGAACCGGGCACTGTTGTTGCAACAGAGGCAACAAAAGGAGGATAGAAGACCCAAAGGTCTAAAGTTGTAGTGTTGCGCTGGCCTTTGAGTTTTGTGTTGATGTGTTTGGAGTGATTTTGAAGAAGCAGGTATTCTGTCTTTTATTGAGTGGCTTAATTGACTATGTAGCCATTCAATTCGGTTATATAACCATCTGCATGCCGTCTTTGATCAGGACGTGGATTGTTCACCCCCGCACTCTTTTCTCTCTTTCTGGACAGTTGGATTGGGCATGTGAGCTCACTTGCCTTTGATTCTTCTTGCCACGGGTCGCACATCTGTGACTCCGTCATGTTCCATGCACAACGCTACTGATTTTTGTGTGCGCCTGGTATCGCACTCTTATTGGTTTCCGATGAGCACTAAGTACTGTGCTCATATTAACTTATTTGTGCGTCGTATTCATTGCTTCACTTGGTTTCTTGGTACGTCGTACTCGGTGTTACACTTGGCTTACTCATGCATCGTGATCGGCACTACATTTGGTATCCTAGTGCCAAGTGTCACATTGTCATTGGCTGGTGAAGATAGGCGAATATACCTCGTAACAGTAATGAACCTAAAATAACTGATTTTACACATCAACATCACTCAAAAGGCAAATTAAAATAAACAACGATACATAAACTCGACAGAAATTGTCTAACTAAAAGAAAAACAAATACAAGATAAACCTTAGGGAATTTATTGGGACTGATAGTGAGACACGAAGATATCATGGGTGATAAATCAATCATGAAAAAGAATGATCGAAAGGTGTACCGTAAATCTCCCAGTTGAGCTCCTTTACTCTCAGTTGAGAATTTTGTCAGAGGAAACTCGATAAAGGTAAACAGAAGTTGCAACAAGATTTCTTCAGGACTATGCAAGTTTGAATAATGAGGATCGTTGCGTCAAGTGTGGAGTTGATGGTGATTTTGCTGGGGTTCTCCCATTCCCTTCTTTTTCCTTTCATACTGCAGATTTTGAAAGAACACTCCCTACTTTGCAGCTAACAGTCGAGAACATGGCGAGTTTAGAATTTTCAAAATGCTAGCACCTGTCCCTTGTTTCTTCTCACTCTCTTTGTTGGTTTATTTGACTTTGACCTGCCACGTTGTTGGATCCCTTGATCCGAATTGTATCAGGTCGACATCTCGCTATGACCCAGCTTTTATGTTTAACTTCCACGTGGCACAACAGATTTGAGCAGTAAATTTTAACGTAAACACTACAACCAACTACCAATGAAAGCTATTATGATAGTACAAAAGCCCAACACATATTATTTGTATGCAAAAATATATAAATAGTTTTATTAATCAAAGAGAGATAAATGGGTTATACGGGTTTGGATTGAGTTTATGTTTCTTAACCTGTTTTGTAATATTGGTGATGACGGATTTTTAAAAGGATAAATGTATTAGAAGGAACCAATTACAATCATCAACCAGAGAAAAGGTAGGAAGTCTGTCTCAAGACAGTCTAAACCATCGCGCAGCCGTTCTGTCAAGAGCGTTCCTTGTCAACTTTGAGCTGTGGAGAAGACAAAGCGAAAGGGGTAGAAAGAAAATAGGGGTTGCAATAACTGAGTAAGGGGAGTGAATGCAGTCACAGAGCAGTAAAACATCATAGGTTTGAAGATTTCTATCTTTCTCTTTCAAAGTCTTCTTATTATTGTTTCAGGTTTCAGGATTTCTCAGTTTTTTAGATTTCAGATTTTCGATCGGTGCCCATCAATGGAGGATGGGCACTGGTATTTGTAGAGAGTTTGCCACTCTCAGTAGGATAAGTGTCACTCGGTTAAGCGTTGGACCCTCGAGTGCTAAGCAAATCTTGAGTTACATGTGGTCCTAGAAAATATCTTGAGGGATGTGTGTCTTTCAACACGGCTAAGTTACTTCTAAAGAAAAGAGACCAAATCATTTCAAATCTTAAAAATTGCTCTGCAAAAGGTTGCTTTGGAACTTGAGCAACACAGTCTGAAGACGTGTGTCACTTTCACACAAGTTCCAATGAGCTACGTCACCATCTTGCCGCCATTCCTAAATAAGACAAAACCCCCTTTAGCGAGCAGATATTTATAAGGCGATGATAAGTCGGTGAGGTTTTCACCATGTGCTTTCTATTCTGAGAATTTGTCTCAAGACAACCTTTTTAAGAGACAATTCACTGGATTTTGCTGAATCCATATTTCAAAAGAGAACTCCCTTTGGCGGCTATTTTCCTTCTAGGAATGTAAGTACCACTGTACCCTTACCAGACGATCAATGTATTCTCGAGTTACCCATGTAGAGAGTGTCTTGTCAGGGAATTCATTTCATGATTAATCGTCCCAGTAAGGAGGGGATTACCTTGAAATCCATTAAGGTTTATAGCTATGGTAACCAATCCGAGTGCCTTCTACTTGGATGATTCAGAAGTTGACATGTGAATTCCTAAAGGTAAAGGGAGAGGACGTTCTCAAAGTCCGAAGGAAACCAGTATTTCAGGAAGTACATCTGAAGATGGCGTGCTTTCAACTTCTAAAGCCCTTTCCACTGAGGATTTACTTTATGGAAGTGAAAGTCCCAAGATATGACTTGAAGTCAATTCATAAGAATGAATGAAAGTGACTTCGAGTCACAGTTGGTAAGTCGGATGCGTAAAAGACAGCATTCGATGGGGTAAACTAAGGTCTGTGTCCCTCAAGGGGGTACGGAATCCGTAGTCTTCTGTGGGTGACAAGCCCTTGACGAATTGACCCTCTCGAGGTGGTTAGCCTGGAATTCGTCTCAGGAGAAAGGAATATTCCTCCTTCGAATTCACCCTTAGCAGGAGGGAAAATACCTCCTTCGAATTGACCATCTGGAGGTGGTTAGCCTGGAAGAGACTTCCTCCGGAATTGTCTGTAGAAGTTGTCCCTCGGACCCGTCTGTCAAGGTTGTCCCTCGGATTTGTTCGTCGAGGTTGTCCCTCGGGTTTGTCCTTCGGATATGTCCATTGAGGTAATCCCTCAGATATGTCCGTTGAGGTTGTCCCTCGGATATGTCCGTCGAGGTTGTCGCTCGGATTTTTCCGTCGAGGTAGTCCCTCGGATATGTCCGTCGAGGTTGTCCCTCGGATTTGCCCGTCGAGGTTTCCTTAATGAGAAGGAATATACCTGCTGTGTGATCCTTTAAGACAAAGCATAAAAAGTGGCCCCTCGAAGTCTATGATTGTGATCTAAGCATGACTCCTGGGTCAGAAAATACAAAACGTTCCCTCGAGGATCCTTCCTTGCATAAAAGTACTTTTAACACATAAAGGTATGGAATAAAATCATTCGAAGTCTGTTCTAGAGAGCAAATAGATGTGACTTCGAGGATCCATTAAGATCATAACTATTCGAGGAGTCTATTAGGGGTAGCATGCCCCTAAATACGTCGTTCGAGTAAAATGAGGTCTGTCGAGGGAAGAATAAGATTCTCCTTCCCTCGGGTGCACAGAAGGCATTGTCGTGGGAACATAAGTCCTTGGTCTTTTGAATATTTTAAAAGAGAGGAAATGACGTGTTTGTTGGGTTTGGGACACGTGGCTCCCCCCATAAGCTGAAATTCAAACAGATGGCTTCCTTGAGAAGCTATCGCATTAATTGGTGATAAGAACGGTCAGATATCCTGCCGTTTCAAATCTTGCTTTTCACCAAAACGGTCTAATCACTGTACGCAGCTGCTAACAGCTGGTACGTGAAAGGGATGGCTGTATTGCCCTTACAGCTTTATGAATGATTCAGTGTATGCGGCTATATCCAAAACGCGTACTTGCGCTCGTAATCAAGCGCCGTGTGTAAAGTGGGGTTAAATTAGCCCGTCTGATCAACAATATGAATGGGATTGGGTTGACCAGCATCCATCATCACGTTACATACCTGATACCTACGGGACCCAAACCCGATTTATTGACAGCTCAACATGGTTTCAAGAATCGGACCAATCCGGTCTAGGTTGGCCAGTCCGTATCGGGATCAGCCAGGACCAGTCTGATCCCATGCCACGATACAACTATTGTATCAAGTGGCTTTGGATCGGACCAGTTCAACCGATACTGATCCGGACTGGCCGATTTGAACTAGTCCAGTAACTGGATTGATCGGATCCAAAGTTTTTTTTTTTTTTTTTTAATTTATAAAACGAACGATCCTGTTGGTATCACCAGGATTGGTCCGATACCTGCCGGTACAGTTGGTCCAGCGACCGGTATCACTGTTCCGACGACCAGTCCTGCCGATCAATTTTTTTTTTAAGGATGATCTAACTTTTGGATTGGATCTAGATTAGCTGGTATTGCCAATCCGGATCGGGATTGGCTGGGACCGGGCCAATTCAAGATCCCAAGACTAAAAACCATGCAGCTCAACTTTCTTTGCCCCTAAGAAAATTCTTGTAGAGCCAGCCATGTTCATTTTTTAGGAGGACGATCCAACTTTTGGATCGGATCTGGATTGTTTGGTATCGCCAATCCGGATCAAGATCGGCTGAGACTGGTCCAATTCAAGATCCCAAGACTTAAAACCATGCAACTCAACTTTCTTTGCCCCTAAGGGTGTGTTTGGTTGGTGGGAAAGCATGGGAAAGGAAAGTATTTAGCTACTTTCTCATGCTTTTTGGGTGTTTAGATGATGGGAAAACGTGGGGTTCATTGGAAAACACTTTTCCTAACCGCCTCAAATTGTAGTCAAACACCCTATTTCTTTTCCTCTCAAAACGAAGGAAAACATCGAAAAGGGAAAGTAAAGTAAAATTATCACATTTATCTTCTCTTATCTTGTAAAGTACCGCATCCATCTTCTCTTATCTTGTTGAGAATTGAGGGGTGGTGTTGTTACTATGAATAGTTGGGAATTAAGAAAAAAAAAAACCTTGATAGTTGGGAATGAACATTTTATCTTCTTCTTTTTCCTTTTTTTTTAAAGCATATTCTAAAAATTATATCCCATTTAGGAGTGTCAACGGGCCAGGTCCAACAAATCCCATAACCTAATCCTATTATATGATATAGTTGTGGGTCTTGTCAGTTCTGGGTCCTGGGTTGTCACTCTTAGTCCTAGAAACGAACTCGTAAATATCCGATTCGTAATGGGTGCCCATTGGGTACTCGATACTTATTATACTAAATAGACATTAAAAATATTTATTTGAATTATATTAATATTATTTCATTATCATGGATGGTGTGCAATAACAAATATTGCACACCATCCATGTATATATATATATATATATATATATATATATATAACTTTTCTTTGTTATACAATTTTCCTCTTGTCCAAACACTATAATTTATATTTTAAATCAAATTTTTACTTTTTTTTTTGACAACCAAACAGCGTCATGAAAAATAGTTTTAATTTCCTTTTTTTTGCTATACTTTCCAATTACTTTCCTTTCCCGTGAGCACATCGAAAATTCTTGTGAGGCCAGCCAAATTCATGCACGTCTTTTACGAGAGGCGAAGCAATTCAAGTGGGTATGCGTCGGCTGGTGAGCGCGTACACTGGGAAATTACTAAAAGACCCTCATCTTTTTCCACTTCAAAGAAGACAAGACCCCGTACAAATTGACCTACCAGGTTAAATGGCCTGGCAGGTTACAGATCCTTTGATAAACAATCAAGAGCCCTAGATCTTTCATTTAGGATTTGGATTCAAACTTTCAACCTGTTCAATTGTGAGACCTAATTTATATGTATATATGTTTAATAACTTTTTAAATTCCTAGAATAATATATACAAATATTTTAAATTTTTTTTAAATTAATATATAAAAAATATGGTTATTAAAAAAGTTATTATATATAATCATGTTCATGTATTTTATAAAATTAAAAATTAAAAAGTAAACAGATTAAACTTGTCGAATTAGAAGCAAGGCTCTTTAAATAAGTTTGATTTAGATGGACCATCTTTAACCCCTTTTAGTGAATGAATGGTGGTCTCGAAATTGTTTTCTCTTCTTCTCCTTTGATATCTTATTCTCTATTTTGAATCCTTCCTAATTAGGGCTGTGTTTGACTCTGTTTGTGCTTATGGATAAGCACTCATTGGATAAGTTGGTCAATGGGAGCACTTATCCACGGTAGCAATAAACT
>JAUPMG010000013.1:3846053-3861444 GCA_031762675.1 Pachysandra terminalis
TTGGAGCCTTTTCATCTTTTTCAACCATGACAATGGCAGAACTCAGATCATTGACCTATTCAATCTTGAAAAGTTAGTAATCTGACCTTTTTTGTTTTGATTGGTAAAAGATATATTAATGCATGAGAAAAGGTTAGCTAGCCATCTAATATACAACGGGGGGTCAAATAAACAGCTACTGTACACGGAGAGCATACACTTACTGTTTACGTAAGAAAAATCCCACAAAAACCACCCTTAAACAAAACCACAAAAGCCCTTACAGAAAGGTGCATTAAGTAGCACAGAACTCCCTCCCTTGATGAGTCCCCCAAAGGGTGCCAGTTATGTAGGAAAGAAGAAAAGAGAAGGATTATAGATTCTGGAAGAACACTACTCCAGTTTCATAATAAGAATACCATTTTTTTTGTGACTACATCGAAGTTATTCTCCACACTATCAAATAACGTTTAATTTCTTTCTTTCCAAACAGTTCCACAGACAACTGGCCTCTCTTCCAGCCTCAACATGATGACTTTCTGGTTGTTACCTTCTACTTATAAGATGGCTGTGAGTCAATGATTAGATAGAGTTTCTTGAAATGCAATGATAAGTCAGCCATCAGTCACACTTTGAGTTTAGTTTTCTCTTAAACACAAGGATAAGTCCGCCCCCACCCCCCCTTCCTTCTTCTTGTTAGCTTCTTTTTGTGTTGTTAAAGGTGTCGCCTAGGTTTTTTGTGTATACGAATCTCTGTGAAGCATGCATGGCTGATTTCTTGATGAATGTGATAAGAGGTTTATCATTGTCTTAAATTCATTTTTGAGAGAGTCGAAGAAGAATATCAACCAAAACTGCTTTGATACTGAACAAATGTAGGGTAAATGGTCATGCTAACTAGAAAATGTGGTACCAAACGTTTGGTTAAAGTAATAAAAATGAAAAATAGATATTATTAGTGTTAGTTTTTATAATATATATAGTAAACCTTCTGGAAGACATTTGCAAAAATCTAATTTCTAAAAACAATTGATAATTGTCTTCATTCCTAGAGATTAGTTTTCATCAATACACAATATTTGCTGTTGAATTTTCATCCTGTCAATACTTGAAGGTTAATGGCAACCTCTTTTATTTATTAAATCTTTTATGCAGTTGTGGGTGGGTTTTTGACTCACAGTCCACATAGCAAAGAGAGATTGACGTTTACATTGATTATGAATCTAAGTAAGAGGGAATATAGATTCAGTGAAGGCCTAGACCTCTATTTGTAACTATTCCCTAGTGTTGCTTTGAGTCTAAGCAAAAGGGTGGGTTAATAAGGGATGAAAAGTAGGCCAATGGATTGGATGAGGAAATGAGATGTACATATGGGTATATGCCATCAGAGGTTCCTTGGGTTTTACCAATGGAATCTAATCTTGTTCTCCAACTGTCTTCTCTCTATCTCCAAACAATTTATTCTCTCATTCTCTGCAATAAAGAGTCTAAGATAAAGTAATCTTTTAAATCTCTGCAGAGAATATTCTCAGATTTCTAGTCAAAGTTGTAGGCCTCAAGTGAGCCCAATCAATCAAAGTGAAGATCCTTGAAGATGACCTCAAATTGTCTTTGACTAGGTAACGTCAGTCTCAGGGATATTGACACCTTTCACTATCCTAAGTTGTAATTTTCATCTCTAAGTGACACTTGGCACTCTCTTAAAAAGTATTCTATTGCTCTTAAAAAGTATACTATTAACTAATGAGGTGGCAAATGCTGGGTCCAAAGGTTGATTCGCCTACCCATTTGAGATTCTTGAGCTTAGGTCAACATGTTGGACTTCCATCCGACTGTCCAACTCCCATGCATGTGTCCTCCACGACTCAAGGACCACCGAAATCCCCCGAAATTGGCTCTTGACCAAGATGGAGATCACATCTCTGGAAACACATAAGTCTAATAAATTACTAAATGATAAGAGAATCTCATAAGTAATGTCGCGGCATGACTAGTTATGGTTATTCTCATAATATGCTAGACATGCATAAATGCCGATGTCCGGAAGTATTAAGGGCATGAAGTGCCAGAGGCACTGATGCCTAAAACTTCAATTGTTGGAGATTAGTGCGCAAGACCAGCAAATGCCAAAGGTCAAAGTGTTCAAAGTATGAATCCCCATGGCTCAAAACATCAAAAATTCCATTTTGACAAAGTTGGAACCTATAACATTTGATTGATCTTTGGCAAAATGTGTCGGGTCTGGCAAAACCCCAATGGATCGAGTGCCTTGGGCAGACTGTGTGGTTGCATGGTCTACCCCAGCCGCCTAGTCCAAGGTGTTTTGATATGTGGGTTTGGCCAGACTTTTTGACATTTCACATTTTGGTTTGTATTTTAGATCTTCTGAATGCGAATCTAGCATTTGCCAAGGCATTCAAGGAAATTATTTGCAGAGGCATTTTGCCAAGTCATTTGTTGAAGTATTTGTTGAAGCGACAAAAGTGTATGCGTCTCTTTGCTCTGGTAACCCTTTGCCATGCAAGCTAGCAACGACGTGACACTTCACAATCTCAAGCTAATGGCATGGCGTGTGGTTCAAGAATGGCCATCAATAGTAGACCAAATTGTCACCCAATTATTATGTGATTTATGGAACTTCATACTTTACATTCTCTAACTGGTTGCAATCTCTATCTTTCATCCCTTGCTTTACAAGGTTACATTTAAGAAATCTTATGATCTTTGTAATGAATTCAAGTTCAAGGATGGCCTCATGATGATGACAATATGGAAGTTATATGCCCACTCTCTTTTTCCTTGGTACACAGAAGCTTTACATGCTATTTATCTATTTATTTTATTTCCAAAAGTCTTGTGCAATGTCTCATTTGTTGTGGCTGAAAAAACTTGCTATACTTTAATATGGCCAATCTCTAGAAAAGGTGAACTGAAGAGGGGAGAAAATAATAATTTCAGCAATATTCAGCTGAGTGGTATCTTTATTAGCTAGAAGTTAAAAAATCAATATTTGTAGTGATGAATTTATGGAAAAAACTAATGTTTGTGTTAGTTATTTTATGATTTCAAATTCACTATTTGTAATTTTATATTTGTATTAGGCAAACTTCATTTGTTCCCTTTTACTAAGTTGTGATTTGTTTGGAATATTACACACACCCAAGGGTGGAGAGCCCCCCCCTCAAAGTCTTGTAAAAGTAATGTAGTTCTGCTACTCCACTCACCTTGAGTGGAGTGGCGCTACATAGTGGCCCCCCCTAGTTGTAGCGGTCCCAGTTTTTTTCTTATCATATTAGTTTTAAAAAATTATAATTTAGGTTATATAGTTTTTCAAATTACAAGATTATACTCATTATTTTTATAAACTATTGTTTATAGTTTTATAAAATTATATTCTATACAATATTTTAATAGAATTAAGGTCATATACCTATTTATTTTTTTTATATATCTATTTATACCCTAAATTTATAGAATATAATCTCTCTTAATCGTTTTATATTTTATATGAAGCCTTATAACTTTGTATTTTATTATTTTTTATTTTCTCTTACTATTTAATTGAAATTTTTCAATGCCTAATCGAAATCATTAAATTAAAATTTTAATTTTTAAATTTCAGCAATTGTTTAAAATTTTTGATTTCGTTTAGGTAGGCAAAATCGAAATCGTAAAATTTAGCTTTTAAAGATTTTAAACAATTTTGACAAAAAAAGTTTAAAAAGTGCTGAAATAATGAAATTTAGTTAAAATAATAATTAAAAAAATAAATTATTTTGTTTAAATCATCTAAATTTCATTGAGAAATTTCGATATTTTTGATGAAATTTTGCTATTTAATTCATATAAATAAAGAAAAAATGCAAAAGTTTCTGTCGAAATTTGATTTTGGTCCTCCAGACCGAAATCATTGAGCAATACTTAATGAAGCACATTGGAGCTTTTTTATTTTTATTTTTTTTATTTTATTTTTGTCACTTGCAATGGAATTTAATTTGGCCCCCCCAAGAAAAAAAGTTTGGCTCCGCCCCTGCACACACACTCACACACAAAATTGCAGGTTATTGTTTAATAATTTAGTGATGGAAAGGTTCCTCTCTTCGAGTCTTTAGATGAGCCACATGACCATTTTAAATTCAGACTTGGATAAGACTTGAGAGGTGATAGGATGCTTATTGAGCTTATCAGATCTGACTGGCAGCAAGTGGATAACTTTGCCAAATTTTTTGTTGAACTCTGATCTGTCTCTTTAAGCTTTATGCTAGTGCCAAGGTTTTGAGTAGTGTCTTTGTTTTGTGGAAATCTTGGACTTTCAAGATGGTGAAAAACTATAGGAAGTTTTTGCTGTAAACTTGTTTGGTAAAGAAATAGGAAGTTCAGGGAAATTTTGGAAATTAAAGGAATCTTTCTTTGGGAAATTTCATGTGAAATATAGAGGGAACTTTTGCATATTTTATGGAAGTTGAGAACTTTGATAGACCATATTTTGTTCTTGATAAATATGTATGCTTGGTGAAGAATGCTTCATGCTTCCAACCTCAACTGGTCGGAAAAAGGCATTGTTGATTGAATTGGAAAGTGGCTGAGTTGCAATCATTGGATCTTGCCTTGTTATTTTTGATTACTTTTAACAGCATTGCCACCAATGTTGTCAATTCGCTCAAAATTGCATATGTGGCTTCATAGGTCGCACAACTCACTCCAAATTTAAAATAGAAGCCTGAAAATTAATAAAAATATAAAAAAAGACGAAAAAATTGGAAAATATCTGAAATGATAAATGAGTTATAAATGTTAAATTAGTGCTTAATTAAAATTGATGTACTCAAAAAGTTTTAAAAAGTTACCTTGTATGAAACTATGACTAGTTGAGTTGGGCCACCGCATTGTGTCTTGTGGTTACAAACTACGAGTCACAAGGGGCGCGTATGTGGTAGTCATGTATGTAATTTCGCTACCTAGGATGTGACTGCACAATTGCAATGCAACAACATTTGGCAAGTCACTGCTGCATACATTTGATTGTAGCATCAATATTGTGGGAACTCAATATGGTGAAAGGGAACTCAATAATGTGGGAATTCAATATGGTGAAAGGGTTAATTTTTGTCAGCTTTGAAGTAAAGAAGCTATGAGCTACTCATCTCTGCATCCCTTTGAGATACGTGCATTTTTTTTTTTTTTCAATTGTGATAGGATGCTGCTTTTCTAGTACCTTTTCAGGGAATGGAAGGAAAATATATTCATGCCTAACGTTTTCATTAATACCAGAACCATTGATTACATGTGGAGCTTTTTTTTGTTTTTGTGTGTTATGTGTAATTGACTACAACAATTAATGTTGGAACTGATGCAATATATTTTTCCTTATCTTGTTTTGTTGTTTCTGTAATCATTTTAGCGTCTCATTGATAAAATCTGGATAATATTTTAATTGGAGTTGATATCACACAACACCCACAATGTGTGGTTTAGTTGTTCCTTTTTTCTTTTTGATGGATGAAAGATTATTGTTGGTACTCTTGTTTTGCCTATTTAATAAAGTATAGCCTGCTTCTTTAATGTTGCTATGTATCATTTTGATTTGTGATTGTTTGTTTTTTTTATGTATATTTCATTTTGGGCTTTTATCTTTTATTAAAGACTTAAAGAAAATGAAAATTCCAGGTATTTAAATGCCATTCAGACGAATGCTCCCCATCTTTTACGTTACTTGGCCACTGCATTCATTGTTAACAAAAGGAGGAGACCTCAGTTCAAAGAGTTTATCAAGGTGGTCCAGCAAGAGCAGTACTCGTACAAAGATCCTATCACAGAGTTCTTAGCATGTGTGTATGTTAATTATGACTTTGATGCTGCACAAAAAAAGATGAGAGAGTGTGAAGAAGTAAGTTTTTTGACCGAGTTCAGCTGGATTGCATTTATACTTTGCCGACACAAGTAACCCAGTCCTAAATTATGTTTCCTTAGTGCGCCTTATCTCTCTCTGTGTGTGTGTGTGTGATGTTTTTTTTTCTTCTTTGATCTTTTGCTTTTATTCTTTTCCATGTAAGTTACACCATATTATTTAAACTCTGGGATCGGACCGAGATCATTCTTGGCTGATCCCTAGTTGGATTGGCTTTATGTATCAGGATCAGACGATTCATGGTCAGTCAAACTATAGTGACAAAAAGAATTAAAAAAAAATAACAAATTACTTGTCTCCGATCTTTTCTACTTGGCCGAGTTGGATTAGAGACGATCCAGAGTTCAATCGGACAATCCGAATGATTCAGACCGAGTTTGACTAAGTTTGACCAAGTATAGGTATCACGTATCAGAAGGAATTGATCCCTGGTTGGGTTGAACGATCCAACTCGGGATCCAGTGTAGGATCGGACGATACTCCAAACTATGGTTCACACTTTAACTGCTTACTCTATTGGTACAACAATTCTGGTTGCTGAAACTATTGTGTTTCAGTCGGCTCAAATTACCAGTGGGAAGCATGTGCATTACACATATGCGTAATGATAGAAACTGAGACTGAAGAACTGTTGAACTGACCTTTTCTAAGGGCAAAGAGGTCAGTAGTTACAATCAAAGACTAGGGGTTATTGTTGGAAATTAAAATTTTGTTATGTGCATGCTTCCTAAGGTGAGCCTTTCCCTTTTACAGTATACGTTTTATTGGTTCTTTAATAACAACAATATTGTATTGGTAGACAGTTGTTTTGGTCCAAGTTACTCATCCATGCCATTGCAAGGCCTCACTATCCCCCGCTCTTATTGGAATAAATGACAAACAGGGTGGGATGAGGTGGGAATTTCTTAAACTTTGTTCTGCTGTAAAGGTGCTGTTTAGTTTTGTTTTGCTTTATCAACTTGTTGTTTATTGAATTCAATGTTTCATTTATCACAAGGAAATTCTTATCTTAGTATCATAATCAGTTGCTAAGTGCTTGATTATATTTATTTTTGGGGTTGCTATTGGGTATAAGTTATGCCACTTATCCAAAATATGTGCTGTTCCTTTATTTCTTTCAATCTTGTTCTCACTTCTCACTTTGGTTGCATATATGATCCATGTGCAAGTTTCGAGCATGGCTTCTGGTGGCTGCTTCTGCAATTTTCTTTGTCACAGAGTGACCGTCTCCCTACACACACTTATCATGAAAAGATTTTTTAAGTAAAGCTTTTTGCTTTTCTTTACTTAGTAAGGTTTAGTGAGATTTCCCATTTTTTACTTGTTCATCAAAACTTATAATTGTAGAAATGGATAAGAGCCATTAAGATAAAGTTTGGTTAGGAAAGGATAGCAAGTTTTCATAATGGGCTGATCCAAGTAGAAACTCGAACATGACAACAACAATGATGGAAACAAGATAAAAACATGTCTTCTCCCAAATATTTGGAGTCGGGGACACAATTTTCTGGCAACCAAGCTGAGCACAGTGACATAAGGCGCCCTTCATCATTAAGAACTTATGTTGCATGTTTCCCTGTTGCATGAATTCTCAATTATGGTTCAAACAAAGGTAGGTACAATATTTTTGGTTTGAAGGGTTTATTATTTGAGGTTCTGTATAGCCTTTATTAGTTTTTTTTTTGGTTATAGAAATTGTTACTCTTGTGATTGTGTGAGTCCTCGCTATACTTTAATCTTGGTTATTACAGATTTGCAATACACTCCATGTCTACTAGTAGCCTTGCATCATAAATTGCTTTTCATAGTCCCTTTTTCTTTTTCATCTTGTTATAGATTTACTTCAATACCCCTTTGCTCTTTTTTTTGTTATTTTTTTTGATAGGCAATATGTATTGTATTAATATGATTTAAAATTTTCTATCAGACAGAAGCCATATAATACAGATATCAAACCCCCCAACTTTCAACTATATACGGAGTATACACAAGAGAGACTAATTAGTTCAAAATGTTAAAGAGCTGAGAAACGTTCCTGGATCCAGTCATCAATTCATCATAAACAGTGCCTCCCCAACTAATCGAAGCTTGTAGCATGGATCCTGTTTCACTATTCCATTTTCTAAGGAGCTACGTAACCTCTAGTATGAACTCGAATAAGAGCAGGGTTTTGAAAAAGGATTTAAATAAATAGCACCTCTGCCTGTCTGACTTGATCCTCTCCTTATCCAGGTTTGGGATCAGAGAAGGCAATGGAAATTTGGCACTGATGTGCAGCTTATCTTAAGTTTTAGTTACAAATGAATCGAGAACATTTTGGATAGAAGATACAATTTTTTAGACCTAAAATTTTCACTGTATTGTGTTGACGTCTTTATACGATGGCTGTGATAAATTCTGTATGTGAATATGTATGATGCATTTTGATTGTGGTGTCAGTTCTGCAGGTAATATTGAATGATCCCTTTCTTGGCAAACGGGTTGAAGAAGGAAATTTTTCTGTAGTACCGTTAAGGGATGAGTTCCTTGAAAATGCTAGGCTATTTATCTTTGAGACATACTGCCGAATACATCGGTGCATTGATATGGGGTGCGTTCCTCCTTCCTTAATGAGATATGACTTAACAAAATCTGTGAAAGTTCTGGTGCATGAAAATTTGAATCTCTCTTATTCTTTCGTATATTTTACTAGTCTACCCTTCACCAAGTCTCTTCGCATGTGTATTCATTCTTTGTGCTCAGGGAAATATTGTATTTGGGCAATAATTTTGTATGCTCAATCTACTTCCGATTTATTGATGATATTCTTTTTGACAAACAAAATTCTTCTTTCTACCATTTTAAGCTGGCTTTTAAGACAGATTGGAAATATGTAATTGCCTTGTAAAGTTTTAAGCTGTAGCATGTCCATATTTTTTATTTGATTTTACCTGGATTATCTTCAGCCTTGTTTCTACCTTCTCGAGATTTTCAGTTTTTTTTTTTTTTGGTTTATTGCATATTGTAATCATAATTCATAAATCCTTGTTAGTTAGAATCTGCTATTAGAACATGACGGTTGCAATTATATTTAAAATCCTGATATTGATGTTTATGACAGAATGCTTTCTGAAAAATTGAATCTGAATTATGACGAGGCTGAGAGATGGATTGTGAATCTTATCCGGAACGCAAAGCTGGATGCTAAGATTGATTCCAAGTCTGGAACTGTTGTCATGGAACCTAATCACCCTAACGTGTAAGCCTGCAACTGATGGCCCTATATCTAATTCTCCGTCTCATTTTATACCAGTTTTCTTTGGCTAATTCTACAAGCTCAGGCGTTCCATTTTTCTTTCCTTCTTCACCATTGGGTCTTTTACTTTCTCCAGGTACGAGCAGCTCATTGAACACACGAAAGCACTCTCGGGACGTACTTATAATTCAGTCAAACAGCTTCTAGATTATGCAGAGACACAACCAGCTCGATAGGTTGGGTGAGATGGTTGCTGTGACGTTATCCTAGTGAATTTTATGGTCCGGAGCTCGGGTAGTATGCAAATCAAACTTTTTTGTTTTCTTTGTTTTTTTGGTTTTTATGGTGTTCCAGCCAGAAAAGAAAGGCGAAATCAAAAATTTTACAGAAGCAAGATGAATCTATTTGTAGTTTTTTGCCTATATGTTTAATTATTCGAATTTTTAAAGAGGAAAATGTATGCTAATTTTCAGAGGTTTTGAGCCTCCGAATGTTCTTTCTAGTCTCGTCTTATGAAGCTTTATTTCGACTGAAGGGGTATATGACCAATTATATTCATTACGGCTTAACCTTAAGCAAGGCAAAGGTTCGGCTCAATCTTGTTAAAATATTTTGGGTCAGACTCGGCTGCAAAAATAGTTTGGGCTCAGGCTCATAAAACTTCGACTCAAAAAAACTCAAGATTGGAACGTACAAATGCATTATAGTTGATGATTATTATTATAATATATTAACATGTGTTTAATATTAATACATAATATAAGGTACGGATTATGGATGTATAATTTCAAATGAAAATCGAGCCAAGCCTATCCAAGCTTGGCTCACACTTAAGATAATGACCTCTTTTTTTGGGGCTCAAACTCGACGGCAAACACTCAGCGGGCAAAGCATCGACCGCAAACTTCGATCAGTACAAATGCATTAATATTATAATTGATGATTATTATTATTATATATATATATATATTAATGTGATATAAGATGAGAGGAATATGGATGTACAATTTCATGTAAAAACCAAACTGAACCTATCCAAGCTCGACTTACATGTTAAAATAATAAGTTTTATTTTAGACTCAGACTCGGCTCACAAGCTCGAACAGAGCTTGCTACAGCCCTAACGTCACGGTCTCAGATAGGTTAGATGGAAGGGAGTGACGTTGTGAGAAGTCGACATGCGTTTCTGACTTTGATACCAAAGACATGCTTGTACTCTTACTGCATGCCGTGCACTTCGTTTCTGATTTTGATACCAAGGACATGCTTGTATTCTTACTGCACGCCGTGCGTATGTATTCTATAATTAAATGAAGCCATTGATACCCAATACCAACCCGATCATTGCCAGCTCTTTGCACCAAGAACAAAAAAAATAGACGAATATTATACAAGCAAAACATCTCTCCAAATTATATGCAATTGTTGTATGACCATAACATTCAGGCAACAATTCTCTTGCTAAGCACAAGAAGCTTATGAGCTCCAAAGCATCTGTAAACAAATAAATAAAATAAAATAATTCCGAGTCCATTGGCTCATCTTCCTCACAAATATACACGAAAAACCCGCCTCTTCAACCTCATCCGTTAGCCAGAGCTTGCCAATGCCCGAGGCCATCAAAATCTGCAACCTCCACCAAAGCTATTACACATTGCCGGTATGTAAATAAACAAAAACCCTTTTAGGTTTCAGCAAGATGTTTCACTTGTACATATTGCTGGTATATATACAAACAAACAAAACCCCTTTGCTTCACAAAACCTTTCTCCCCTATTTTGGGAAAAACCATAAACTTCTTTAAATCCTCCAAACCACCAGACTTTTCATACTCTCAAAATCTGCAAACTCCACCAAAGCTATTTCACAAATTCTTGAGCTGATTACAAGCTGCAGTCACTGCCAACTTTGGAAACCCCAAGATGAACCTACAGATGATGCAGCTATGCAGCTAGCAGGCACAAATCAATCACGCATACCGAGGGTCAAAATATAAAACCAGATTTGAAATCTGGCGTTTGCTTTCATGCACCATGCACATGGTAGTCAAGACTACATGTTTGATCATGATGCTTCAAAACTATCGAGAATGTGAGCTCCCATATGCCTTCCACGATTCCTGCCATTGTCTTCTGTTGTCAGTTCTGTTGAATGGATAGTTGTAAGCATCTGAAGGTGTTCTTGAAGTGCTGCTTCCATTGCCTTTCTTCTGCGAATGCCTCATTTCCTCTTCAAGATCATAACGTGAACGCTGCAAACACAAAACGGTTGATCAAGATGATGGCTATTAAGATGATAGTACAAATATTAGATCTAAAGATGACAGTTATTAAATTGGTGATCAGAAGCTTATACATAGTTTTAATGAGCTTCAAAGTCTTGGTATAAGCATGTCTGAATGCAGTAAGAGTTCCTCTCCCTTGAGTATTCTATGATAGGTTAGATGCAAGGGAGAGAAGTGTTTCTGAGAACTTAACATGCCTTGTGTCAGGTAAAGAAAATCTGACACTATTTAGTGGGCCCAGTAGTTCAGGATAACAAACTACAGGAAATTTAAGAGATAATAAAGAAGCAAGTTAAAGCTCATATAGGGAAATTCAAAACATGGAATCGGAATGCACAACGATCAGGAGAACTTGAGCCAAAGTCGAAACATATAAATATTTATGTGTAGCAGACCTTGGTGGGGTCTGAAAGTACTGCATATGCTTCTCCAATCATTTTGAAAAGCCTGTCCGCATCCTTGTGGATCTCCTCAGCAATTTCCTTCCATAGTCTATCATCTCTGTTCTCACTTCTTGCCAAGAATTGAACAGCCTACCTCAACAAAGAAAGTTGTAAGAATGGTAATAATAATACCAATTAGAACATAGATGATGATAATTTAAACAGTCGAAATCTTATTACCTTGTCTGGATGGTGTCTGAGAGCTGCTTTACGGTAGGCCTTCCTAATATCTGATGCTCCGCCAGATGGTTCAATTCCCCTGACATTGAAATTTTGATAGTTAATGATTTTATAAGATTAATATAGGCGGTTCTTAGCAACAATGATGGACGGCATCATTAACAGCCTTAAGCTTGTAAAAGCACAATGATATTTCCCGTAGTCTCATTCAGATAATAACTCTCATGAGAGTATGAGACACATCCAGAAAAGAAAAAAAAATGAACAGTAACATCACATGTAGTTTGTCAGATGCCTGATTGGTATATTAACTTAAAGGAAAACATACAAATACTTTAAGGGAAACACTCGTTTCTACTCAATCATCTAAATATAGAGGTATCATTATGCATCAAAGTATTCAGCACGCAATAAGAGTCACTGCTGATGCAATTCAGATACTTTGAGGCAGTATGCAGAACCGCATGGCCAACAAATAGACAAATACGAAGAATTTCCATCAACTCTTTCACTTACAAGCTTTACAAACCACTTCCTATCCTATGAGATGAATTTATTTGCATGTGACAAGATATTCTGATAATATATAGACACACACACCACACACGCACACAATGTTTTAAATGTCATGACATGTCCCTAATTTTGAAGGAGAGACGCGACATTTAGGTAGAAGGCTCTCCAACAATTTTTCCACCATGTATCCCCCATATGTTGTCAACATTTGTGACATTTTGCAACATGTGTCAACGGCATATAGGGGATATGGTTGAAAAAAAAGAAGTTGAAGATAAAGTGAAAAAATTGGTAAAAATAGGTGTTTTTTTTATCTTGATGAAACTTTGGATCAGTCTAATTTACAGCTAAATATATTTAAATACCTAAAATATGACAAAACAATGCATATATAGTGAAGGACATATACTTGGAGAGGTATGATTGTGTACCAACATTGGAAAAAATGGAGAAATCATCCACAAGGATAGCCTAATTAGGCAAATATATTTAAATACACTACACACAATAAAATTGACCAAATGAAATAATACAATCAGATAACATGAGCAATTACAATGAAGAGACATCAGTACATCATATCCCAAAGAGTGGCGTCCCAACTCATTGTTTTTTTCATATTTGGGTTGTTAAATGCATGTACTTCCAAGTTAGAATAAGAGCACCGAATGGGGATGACAGAAGCCCAATTATATGCATAATCGATCTTCCAAAATAACAAAGAATAGAGAATGTGCAACACAAAGGAGAAGTGAAACACTTGCTGTATCTTCCCTCTTAAAGTAAGCAGCTACTAAAATCATCTGTTCAGCTGGTATCTAGGGTGTCAACAAGTCTGCTTCATGTTCATGATAAACTACAGTGCACCTACTGTCTTCAACTAAGATTAATAAATTGATTGCAATGCCACACGGAAACTGTGTGGAAGAAGCTGAGAATGAAATTCAGCATGTCTCAAAGAGACGTTGGATTCCCTAATAAAAATGGACCAATAGCTTATATCATAAATATGACAGAATCGAATCAACAAAAGCTTAGAATTTGGAGGAAAGTTAATTCAAGGCCTATGTATGCATGCATCTTGGGTACCCACACATCAGACGAGTGAAAGTACTGATAATACTACACTGTTGAGGATCCAGTTGAAAGCAAACATACAAAATAAGGTATGAATCCAAGGGTATTCCCTTTCTAGATTGTTCCTCCATTGTAGAAAGCCGCAGACGAGCTTGTCTTAAATCGTTCACACTGCTTGTTGATCTGCCTACTGTTAAAGACTGATTCACTTTATCCTCCGATTGCTTCTCAAGAAGAGATACAAGTCTCTGAAGATCGTTGGCTGCTTGCCCATAATCTCTAATCATCTCAAATAAGGTGGCTCTTCTAGATATTGCCTGCAAAAGCACAGGTGTAATTCAAGCAAAAAGATTACCAACGCAGGGAACATTGGTTCTATTTTCCAAGGGCTTTATTCATAAATTTTTTATATAATGATTTGAGTTCTAATAATTGAAAGAAGTTTTTATGGTGAACAAGAAAAAATTCTCTTGATGCCTCATTATTTGAATGTCTCATAAAATAACCTCTTACATATATTTACTGTGCCACCACCAAAGTCTCGTACACTCTTCCTCTTATTCTTCGGTGACAGCCAAGTAAATATGGCTAAATCAGTACTTAGTTGTATGAAATATTCAGATAATGACGTGTCAGAGAAATCTTTCCTTGTACTCTGTAAAAACTCCCCACTCTTCTTGGGCTTCAAAGGTTGAATTCAGTTAAAATTACATCTATTCCATACATTTGAGAAAATAAAACTAGCAAATTTATGGCAATTATTTCATCACTATCCCTGTAATTAAACAAAAAGACACTAAAAAAATGACCCGAGAACTTATCAAAACCCATCTTTGTACATGTAGGAAACCAAAATGTTATATCAGTTTAATTAACATGAGAACCCCAAATCCTCAGCTTTAGATTTCCTTAAAAGTTTAGCACTGAAAACTACTCTAAAAGTACTAGAAAAATTCTTTTTAGTCCGCATGAACATCCTTTTTTTCTAATTGATCCTTCACTTCTCAAAATATAGCTTACTAAACCACGGCTTTATCCATATTTCCATAATTCTATGATTTTGCCATTCGATAGATATACAAACAGTTTTTGTCCTCTCTATACAGTCTTGATTCTGTAAACTTCAGTTTCAAAATACAGGTAATGAAGTGTGTAAGTTGATTATGGATAATTGGAGTGCACCTCTTAGCTTAGCCTTCTTTAGATTTCAGGTCAAGTTTGTTTGCACTTTCTTCTATTAAAAAAAATGAAGTAAACACTTGAATTAAGTGACTGTATTCTCTATTCAGCAAATAAATACAGCCCTCTTAGACCAGAACAACCCGGACAATTGGACCCGTTGCCCACAACTCACCCACCACTCTGGACTGGGTTAAACAGTGAGCTGATATGTATAATTAACTTGTCAGGACAGCATGACCTGGAGTGACCTGTACGACCCAGGACAGGTTTATCAAACAGCATTCATTTACTTACGTAACGAGCCAGCTCTATTCTTAAACATTAGAATATTCTCCACAAGGGTTTCTTCCATGTGTGTTCTCATTACCATCAAGGTTCGCGATGTCGGTGTCGCCTGGCGTGTTGCCAGGTGACTTTGGCGAAATTTCGGCGACATGGGGGAAAAAAGGGGAAACTGTGGGGAAACCGAGGGGAAATGTGGGGAAACCATGGTTTTATTATGGTTTTTTTGCTCCAAACTTTAAACATGTCTAATTAAGGCCTAAGCGCATCCAGATACATCAAAAAATAAAAAATAAAAAATAAAA
>JAUPMG010000013.1:3875155-3901926 GCA_031762675.1 Pachysandra terminalis
TCGGCTCAAGCTCGTTAAAATAATGAGTCTCTTTTTTAGGCTCAAATTTGGCTCGCGAGCCTAAATATTGAGCTCAAGCTCGACTCATGCGAGCCAAGCCTAGATGTAGACAATTTAACGTTTTGTGGCTTGGACCCTGGCTTTGACCTATGCTAACCCGAAGCAACCCTTACGACTTGGAGTTTGGGGGCATAACCCGTTTAAGCTGGCTTGACCTTTACGAGGTGGGTGGTTTAACTGAACCATGGGTGTGAAATTTTGATTTTGTTCATGTAAGAAAAACTAGTACCCCGTTTCTCGTAGTTTCCTAAGGGCCAGGCCCTTCCTAGATCTAAAAGGGCTTCTGACCTAAGGTTCGGGTGTTGATTGACACTTTTGAAAGTTGCTTCAAATGGACGTGCTTCTTTAGGAAGCTCATTTTGGTGAAACAGGAGTGAGACTGCTTCTAAAAATTGCATTTGTGGGAAGCAGTTAGGAGTGTTCTAAATTTAAATGAAACTTTTAAAATTGTTGGATTTAAGAGATGGGTCAACCGGTTGGCCGACCCGTTTGGGATCGACCCGAGTCCCAATGTAATGGGACGTCCCTGCTTGGTTAGAAGTGTAGACGTGGATAACTCTCTTCTAATAGAATTAGGAGATTGTAAATAACTTTCTCCTAATAGAATTAGTAGATAGAGTCCTATGAGGAGTTGAAATGAGTCTACTCATCCTCCCTACCCATTCAAGCTTCACATGTTTTTTTGTGAAATTCCAATCTAGAGAATCTCTCACACTCTCACCATCTCTACCTTCCTTTGAGATCTAGGCTTGCTATTAGGGTTCCATACCACAGCCTTAGGTCGATTGAGTGTGGACATCCCTGTGTGGTTCTAGTAATCACACACACACCGGCGTGGGACATTTTTCAATTTGATAGAGATCTTCTGCTGCATATTCGGGTCGTGTGCATCGAGGTATGTGATCCAAGTCGTCTACAACCTTCATTAGTATCAGAGCCGCTGCGATACGTCTTCGTTGGATTGAGGTATATCGACAAATCTCATCTAAGAAGCTACCTAGTTGTTGTTTTTGCAGAAAATAGCATGTTCAATATATGATTGCATCAACGATCGAGAGAGAATTGCTTGCACAATCATACGTTATGATCTCCATAGTTTTGGGGTGTCAATTATGAGTTTTTAAAACCTAAACAATGATGGGTCGAAGAGATTAGGGTAGGGTTTTATTTGGATTAATTTCTGATTTTAAGAACCCAATTTTCATCCTTCCATGTCGACCAGACGAACCCCACTGGTCGACCAATCAGCGATAGGCTGATTTTTTCCAGAATAGTTGCATTGTGCAATCGTAGGGTCCCGATCAATCAGGTTGACCAACCGAAACCCCACCCGGTCGATCGAATGGACTCACCCGGTCGACCGAGCAGTAACAGACCGCAACAACTGAGAGGCTGCATTTTGTGACCAAGCATGCCCGGTCGATCGAAGGACCAACCGGACACCCAACCTGGTCGACCGGACATAACCAAAAATTCAAAATTTAATTTTTAAAACTGTATCTCGGATTCTAATTGAATATATGCCTTTGATATGATATGTTAGAGATTTGAGGCATGATTTAATTATTTTATTTGCATGATTATATGAGGTTAACATGTAAATAATATTCTAGTTGAGGTTATGATATTTGTTAGATGGGTTTTGCATATTATGGATTAAAAGTAGTATTAAAATTTTACTATATTGGTGATGATTATGCATTACGACCTACTATCTAGTATGTTTTTTATCTAATAAATAAATATTATTATTATTTAGTCCTAGATAATGATGCAAAATCAACAATGTGCGTGTATATGAGATGTTAATTATATATGCACTTTAATTGTAGTGATATGGCCGCTAAGAGTATAGTAGCTGACCTAAAAAATGGTGAGAAATTAAATGGTAAGAACTATGACACATGGCATAGGAAGATCCAATATCTCATTGACGAGTCTGATGCCCAATAGACTTTATCACATAGCCTAGTTTATCCTGAGGAGGGGACAACTGCCCAACATCATAGAGACATGGAGGACTATCGGGCTTAGGCTAAGAAGGATCGTTGTGCACGTTTTACTATGTTGAGTAGTATACACAATGACCTTATTGGCGAATTCAAGGGCTATAAGACTGCACTTAAGATGTGGTTGCACTGAAACTCGCATTCGTTAGTACATCGGATACCAGATTACGTGCATTGACGATGAAGTTTGAGACCAACAAGATGGCTCCCAACGTGAGCATGGTTGAGCATCTTAGGAAGATGTCGTTTATGATACGAGATTTGAAAGTCATATGAAACTGCTTGACAGATGAGCAACAGATTATCGTTGTTCTGAGATACCTACCTGACTCGTGGGAGCATATGAAGCTCATCATGCTGCACAATGAGAAAATTAAAACGTTCAATGATTTGACACGTCATCTTAAGCTCGAGACAGAGCATAGCACTGCGCTCTTACCAAACTGGCAAAGCGCATGATAATTATGTCTAAGTGCAAGCGCAAAGGTAAGGTACCCCAGCAGGGAAAACAATTGAGAAAGCACCTAAGTCAAGCAAAGGTATTAAGCGCCCTAGAGAGGGAAACATGGTAGAAAGAGGGACATATCCAAAGTGATCTGCTATAACTAGTATAATTAATATAATCTAATTAAGTACGTGAGGTTTTGGAAAATCTCTGCCTTTCAATTTTCCAATTTGGGTTTTATTTCGGTTTGGTTCGGTTTTCGATTTGGTATAATGTAATTCAGTTTGGTTTAGGTTTGACCACTAAACCAAACCAAATTGACCGAATTACATCTGTACCTAGTATAGAAGCAGGTTTCAAGTAGGGTGGACTCCTAAAAGATCGTTGTCATTCCTACTTGGGGCTGGAGTAATTGTTGCACCACATGTTGTAATGTTTGTACCCTGCGTTGAAATTCTTGTACTCTAATGCATTATAGCGGGGTATTAGCATTTCAACGTAGGGTACAAGCATTTCAACACGGGGTACATGCACAGCGCAGCAAATCGTCCAGCTTCGGACCAGACGAAATGCTCTCGTGGCCCAAACAGTGTAAAATCTTTTTTTTTTTTGGTGGAATCAAAGTGTAAAATCTGAACTACCTAATTTGATACCTTAAATTGATTTATGGGTTCAAGCGAAAACAAAAAACAAAACCTTGAAGCTTGTTTAATAGACTGAGAGAGAAAATATTGTCCCCCCATTAGAATTTTTATTATTTTCAATTTATTTAAGCGTGAAAAAACTAACTGCCTGTTTTTTTGTATCTAAAAATCAATTTCCTTCAATAGAAATATGCTTGAGTTTGCCTTTTTTTTTTTTTTTCCCAAATAGGCTTTGAGCGAATTAGGGTTGGGTCGTGACTTGGGTGCGGATCTTCTGTGATCTGGATCACAAGAAATCTCCTGTGAACCTCTCAAGAGGTTGACATGTGTCCACAGGTGGCTCCATTAAAAAGGGTGACCAACCCTACCAACCCTAAGAGAAGGATGAACTTAGGGCTCCATTTTAATTTAACCAAAACAAGTAAAAGCTGGTTAAAGTAATGGGCCCCACCTAGGATACATGTCAACCTCCTGTGAGATTCACAAGAGATTTCCTGGTTTCCTGTGATTCAGATCAGAGAAGATCTTCATCCAATATCATTTATTTGGCCCATAATAAATGAGCTTGACACATCTTTGGTCCACCCAACTTGCATTTTTCATAGATCTGGATCCTCTAAGTTACAATCACATGTTAGTTGATTTGAATCCAATCAGAATATGACATATTTCATAGACTTAATTAAAGTATATTTAAAATTTGCAAGCACAAAAAATGGAAGATGAAATCACTCTATCATTAATAATGATGTGACATTTTTATTCCAAATTTTAAAGCACAAAAATTGAGAATAAAATCACTCCATCATTAATAATGATGTGACATTTTTATCCCACGTTCTGATTGATTTCAAATCAACTAAGAGGTGATTGTAACTCGAGATGATACAATTCCTTTTTTTTCCATAGCTTTATTTTTTATTTTTATTTTTTTGGTTTCCCAAGGTATCCCCATGCTTTTGCCCAGGACTAATCTTTCGATGTACGGTCGGGCGCCAAGGCGGGGACCTCTCCCAAGAAAGTTTGTTGCATCCACAAGGGCTCGATCTCGAGACCACTTGCTTAAGCGACCAGAGCCCTTTCCACTCAAGCCAACCTTCGTTGGTCATAGCTTTATTTCTTTGTAAGACTTTGTTTGAAACCTTGGATTTTGAAAGAAAAAAAAAATAATAAGTGTTTCTGTTCGAGCGTTTGGTTAAGATGAGACATATAAAGAAAAGAAAATCAAATTCCAATAACTTCCGACGATTTTCCAGTGAATTCTCACATATTTCGATAGTATTGATTATACGCCAAGGAAAGACCAAGACATATTGTAAGTAGGGTTGAAATGTCAAAGAGTGCTCTCCACCTTTATTTTCTTTCAAAATCTACATTTTTGGAGAGAAAGGTTTTGATCCCAAAAGAGAAAAAAATTTAAATTATTTTATTTCCAAATCTCTATCCGCAACTCTTTCCTTTTCAACCAAACAGGAAAAAGTGCTTTCTCCAGCATTTTCTTTCCTTTCTCTCAAAATCCAAGGTTCCAAACACAACCTAACCATCGTTTTGAAAAACTTTTAAGAAAGAAAAATCCATATTCTTCTTATTTTTTAGGATCTCACACTAAGAGTGTGTTTGGTAACACCTAATGGGTAAGTGCTTACCCATAAACAGTAGAGGAAGACCACCCATAAGGAGAAGCTATTGAGAGCACCTTGGCTTCTCTTATCACTTATGTGAGAAGCTATTTCTAAATTTTGGTAACATATTTATAATACCTATTTTACCCCTAAACTTTCATAAGCACTTAAATATATGTTATTTCTAAACTTTAATAATATTTTTATAATACCTATTTTACCCCTAAACTTTCACAAACACTTAAATAAATGTATTTACCAAACACTATTTTCTTCTAGTAAGCAGTTTATTGTTGTTGTGGATAAGTGGCTCAATGTGGATAAGTGCTCCCACTGAACCACTTATCCAACAAGTGCTTATCCAAAAGCACAAGCCGGGCTAAACGCAACCTAAACAAATACTCACAACCAATCTCCTTTATATGTCTGCTCCTTACCTTGTGTTTCCTAGACTTTCCAATGAATCTGTTACTTCTTAGTTGCCAATCATTCTACAACCCCCACAAATGTCAGAGATCTGCAATGATATGATTTTAGCTTATGTAAGATAAAATCCACCAGATGTATCATAAAACTTATAATTTCCCCTCATACTAAGGCTGCGTTTGGCTTGGCATCTATAGGTACTTATTGCAACTTATAGCTTATATAAGCACTTTTTAAAATTAAATGTGTTTGGTAGCTCTTATGGGTAAGTGTTTACCAATAAGCACTAGAGGAAGGCCACTCATAAGGAGAAGCGGCGGAGAGCAGCTTCTCACAAGGTCTTATGCGTTAAGCTATTTCACAACTTAAGTAATATTTTTAAAATACCTATTTTGCCCCTAAATTTCCATAAGCACTTAAATAAATGTTATTTCTAAACTTTAATACTATTTTATCATACCTATTTTACCCCTAAACTTTCATAAGCACTTAAATAAATGTATTTACCAAACGTTATTTTCTTCAAATAAGCAGTTTATTGTTGTTGTGGACAGGTGCTCCCATTGAGCAACTTATCCATTAGCACAAGCCGTGCCAAACGCAGCCTAAGTGTGTCAATGAGCATGACTCAATGAATGTTGCCTCAAGAAATATTGCTTGATAATACTAGTCAAAAATAAGTTTGTAATTCATTAAATCATTAACTAGAGTTTCTCAAGAATTGCTTTATCAGAGTTTCTCTTAAAACAAAATAAACAAATAAATAAAGCATCACATGATGCCCCTAGAGTTTCTCAAGAATTGCTTTATTCATGCATGTAAAACCATCACATGATACAAATTTAATACGTTGCTTGTATAACCTTGTTTTATCTGTAGAGATATTGACTGAAATTTCACTGAAAATATCACTTTTATCTTGTTCAATCAACAAACACCAAAGGGCTGATTAAAAGAGGAATCAAAATGTAGTAACTTCATCAATCTTTTAGGATATTTGCTCATATATCAGCAAGAGACGGCCTCAATGGCCTCAGTACCAAATTAACAAAAATGAATTATGGCAGGGGAAGGAGAAATTAATAGCAGGATAATAGATTTCATACATTCGAGTTATATTTCACAAGCAAATTCCGAGCAACGATACCAACCAAAATGTAAAATTCATGGAAAATATATCAAACAACATTTTGTCAAGCACTAGCTATTAGAATTGCACAGTAAAAATTTTGCAACTACTTTTCATCTTAGAACAACATTTTTCATAAATACGCCGCCTATGTGCTTCATGTAGCTAATCCTATTGTTCGTGTTCGACAAAAGAGTGCAACTTATGCCTTGGTCACCCATGAACTTAACTCAAGTCATAGAACAACAAAGGATCTTTAGCCTAAAATCAAATCTGACCTTTAGGAGTTGACATCATGACGGCACACCTGTGGCAGATTTCATCTTCTTTGGTGGTGGGTTTCCTCCAGAGATCATCACATAGGAATAGAAACAAAGCATTGCAGCACTGCACAAGAATGAGAAGAGTGGGTTTCACTAAATGAAATGAATTGTAGACCTAACAATCTTGGTAAAAAAAAAAAACATCACAGTCAGCTTTGAAAGTACCTAACAACAGCATAGAACCCTGTCGGCAATATTTTCTTTGTCTGCATCCAGAGTACCAGATCACGGTCAAGCAAAGATGAAAAATGAGGGGGAAACTGTTGTGATCAGGATATATTACCATAAAATAAATAAATAAATCAGGATGTATTACCATTGAGTAATTCTGAATTTGCTTTGAGAGAAGGACTGTAGAGAGTGCTGCAATATCATAAATGAGAGCCAAGTTATTTTCATGTAAATAATTAACTAAATTAAGGTGGATAATCTCAACTAGGAAAACAAAATATTTTTTTGACAAAGAAAAAAACAAGAATCTAGAAGCCAAGCAAATTGATAGACTTCTACAAAAGGTCCCTTCAGAAAGAAATTGATGCAAGCATTCATAATGTTTATCCAATTCATTTTATTACCATATGAATGCCCCAACCCATTTTTATGGCATTTTTTCTGGCTTCAGAGTGATATTGATTCAAACCACTATTTGTGAATTCTCTTACTCCAAAACAAAGCATAATAAACACCACCAATTATGAAAAATACGCATACAAGTTGTATGAGGAATAAATCCCACCTGGTCAATAAATATCACGGGGAGGCTAGGTGATATGCATATGGCTGATAGCTATACGGGATGTTATAGGAAGTCATTAGGTGCATATCATGGTACCAAGGAAACCTTTGATTTTGATATTTTTCTGTTTTTAATTTTTATCTTGTCATAGATGTTTGTAATTGAAAAAATTAGAATGTATTTATGAACCTCTGTAGTCCATAAATGTCATTCTCGTGCATAAATGCTGTGTGTACTGGCCATTTGTTAGACCAATTTATAGAAAAAATTATGTGTGCCTCTGGGAAGCTCAGATCAAGCACAACAATATGTTATCACGAGGGTAGGCTCTCAATCAACAACCAGTCAATATGGAAGAACACTCGAAAGATGGTGGTATGGAAGGTTTCACTGGGGAAAAAAGACGATTAATTCTTATCATCTAGGGGAAAGGGCTCTAATTCTTCATGACAGTGGATTTTAAGAGAAGGAACTTCAGTAATTAAGAAAGCTTCGTTGACCTTGCACAAACCAGAGAAGAATAGGACCAAAGCTTAGTTTAGACAGTTGTTACCGAGAAATCTGAACAAGCAAGAATGATTTTGCATCCCCGCTCTTTTGTGAACTCCATTAGATTACATACCAGAAGCATACTCAGAGATTACTCCTCTCTGACACTTGATAGTTTTTTTAATAATAGAGAAACAGCTTTATCTTTGAGAACAACAATATATCATACTTGGAAATGCAGCCCATCTTAACACCTTCAAAATCTTCTCGCTTTTATTTTACAAAGAGTTTAAGCAGATCAAATCTTCTAGATCTAAACCCCAATAGCATGCAATAATTCATTGAAGCACCTAAACAAATCCTTTAATATCCATTTCGTTTTTCTCTCATTTATTCCCCTTTCTTCTATTTCAAGCTTATACATCAAATAAGGTTCCTCAGTTCATTTGTCTTAAATTTTATATAGTACCAGTCTCTATCAGGTAGTTTTGGGTAATTCAAAGGTGAAGAGATACTCTTTGAACGCCATTGTTGAGCATAGAGGGAGGAGGGAAGTCTTGAGGCTTGGGCACTTGAAGAGGCTTGCATTTATTTCATATCACAATCATGAATTAATGCAGGACTCCAAGGTTTTTCCTCGAACATACTCAGCAAACATAAAAACCAATCTGTTGGAAAATTGTAGTGCAACTTGAAACATCTTGCTCAAAGGATATTTTTCTTTGTAAGCTTCTCATAATGTATGTCATCTTTAGAGAATCCACAAAAAAATTGTGAGGAAACAAACCAAGCTGTATAAAAGTATGAAGAGGGATTCAGCCTCACAAGCACTCAGTGAAGCCAAAGTATCTTTTTGCAAATTGTTTTGCCTAGTCAGGAATCTGAATGGCTGCATCAGGCCTAGCCAGGCAGCTGGCTAGGAAGTAGCCACCAAGTGGCCCCTAGGGATATATATATCAGTACGTCTCTTCCTTTTCCTTTTTTTTTTTTTCGGGGAGGGGGGTGTTTAAGGTCCCTCCCTCCCTATCTCCCCTTTTTTCTTTTTGTTTTCCCTTGGGGGCCCTCTAATAGAAAAAACAGTGTTTTTAATAGCATTTGTGGTGCAAGCCTCATGACATAATGTTGGAAAAAAGTCCACAAGAGGTGTGCCTCAGACATTGAGGTGTTGCAAATAGAGTAACCTTGGCAGTGTTTTAATACTTTATAGCTGAGGCATAAGATACAAGAGCAGCCGGTTATTATTTTGAGAGGAAAGAAAGTACAAATTAAAAAATTTAACTAATTAACTTTTATAATATAGCAGAAGATTAGTTAGTATAATGCAAAAACTAAGGGAAAACAAAAGGAGAGGTTCACCTAAAGGTGGAAGCGGGAGAGAGAGGAAGAAGAGGAATTTAGGATTAAGGTTTTGACACCTATCAAGGGAGTGGAGAGATTGGGTGCTCGATGAGAGCGCAGAGATTTGGTATTGGAAACATGTATAGGAGGAGGTTTCGGGGGAAGAATAAGTATTATTAATGAAGATTTTGAGCTAGAATGTCAGGGGTTTAGGGTGGGCTGTTAAGGACTTGTGTTAGGGTGAGGCCATGTATTGTGGCCCTGCAAGAAACCAAGGAGGATAATGTTTTTAGGAAATTAGTTAGAAAGGTCTGGGGTTCTCGGGATAAAGAATGGGCATCTATCCCGTCTGCTGGGAGGTCGGGTGGTATTTTAGTGTTATGGGATGTGCTGAAGGTGAAAGGTTCAGTGTTTCGGTCTGATCAATTATCTTTATCAATTTGGTTCAGATCCCAAGGTGATCCATTTGAGTGGTTGTTGACTGTGGTATATAGCCCTAATGGGCATACAGTTTAGAGATCCTTTTGGCAAGAGCTTAAGGAGGTACGGTCAGCGTGGAATGGGCCGTGGGTATTGATTGGTGATTTTAACGTCATTAGGTTCATGAGTGAGAGGAGCAGAGTGGAGAGGTTTTCTAGAAGCATGAGGTTTTTTTTCTAATTTTATCAATTTCCTTAGTCTTGTAGATTATTCTCTCTCCGATGGTGAGTTTACCTGGTCTAACATGAGAGAGGATGTGTTGTGTAGATTGGCTAGGGTCTTGTCTTCTGTTGAGTGGGATGATCATTTCCATTCAATGTCAGTTTGTGCCTCCTTGATCTACATCTGATCATTCACCAATTCTGGTATCGTCAGAAGAGATTCGGTGTGGGCCATTTCCGTTCCATTTTGAGAATATGTGGCTATCCCATGTCTCTTTTAAGGGTATGGTGAGCTGAGTGTCACCCTTTGCTGTCAGGATGGGAGGGATTTAAGTTTATACAATCTTTAAAGGTAATGAAGGGTAAAATTAAATGTTGGAACAAAGAGAACCTTGGGGACATTCATAGAGGAAGTTGGGTTGCTTGGAGATTATAGAACGGGTGGATACGTGTGAGAAAGTAGTCCTTTAAATCAAGAGGAGTGGGAATCTAGAAGGGTGAAAAGAGAGGAATTGGAGGAGGTGTTGCATTATGAAGAAATCAGTTGGAGGCAAAAGTCTAGAGTCACGTGGATTAAGGAAGGGGATGGGAAGACCAAGTTCTTCCATAGAGTGGCCAAGGGTAAAGCCAATGCAAATTTGCTTTCTAAGATTCAAGTGGGGGAGTCAGTGATTGAGGATCCAGATGGGGTGATTGAGGCTTTGGAAAGCTTTTATACGAGGTTATACAGTTCGGAGCAAGAGTTCAGACTTGATGTGAGTGCTCTAGGTGGTCCTAGGGTTTCTGAGGTTCAGAGGCTTTGGTTAGAGAGACCTTTTGAGGTAGAGGAAGTTAGGAATGTTGTATGGTCTCTCTCTAGGGATAAAGCTCCGGGTCCTGATGGCTTTATTATTGCTTTTTATTAAGACTTTTGGGATGTCCTCAAGGATTCGTTGATGGTTGTTGTCGAAGAATTTTTTCATCATGGGGTGATTAATAAGATAACCAATGCTCTACCTTCATGGCTCTCATCCCTAGTGTAAAGGTGCTAAGGAAATTAACAATTTTTGCCCCATTAGTCTGACCACGAGCTTAAATAAGATCATATCTAAAGTCCTGGCAGTGAAACGATGGTCAGTCATGGGTGATATAGTTGCCACCAACCAAAGTGCTTTCATTCCAGGGAGACAAATTTTGGACAATGTCTTTGTGGCTAATGAGATTGTGGAGGAAAGATTAAGGATGGGGCATGCAGGTTTGGTAATTAAGTTGGATCTTGAGAAGGCTTACGAAACGGTGGAGTGGCATTTTCTAGACTCCGTTATGGAGTGGAAAGGCTTCAGTAGGCAATGGAGACCTTGGATCATGGGCTGCCTACATAATGTCTCCTTCTCCTTTTTAATTAATGGGGGTGCTAGGGGTCACTTTAATTCTTCCCGAGGTTTGTGTCAGGTGACCCTCTCTCCCCTTTTCTTTTCACCCTCATTGGTGATGTCATTAGTCGTTTCCTTACTCGTGACGAGGAGTTGGGTCTTTTGTCAGGCTTTAGGGTGGGGAGGGATGAAGTGAGGGTGTCTCATTACAGTTTGTTGATGACACCATTTTATTTTTGGAGCCAATGGAGGTACAGATTTATTGGGTAATGGTGTTAGTCAGATGTTTTGAGATGGTATCAAGTTTAAAGATCAATATGGCGAAGAGTAGCATCTGTGGGTTACACATTAATGAGGGGACGTTGGGGTGATAGCTGAGGGTTTTGGATGAGGGTGGAGAGGTGGCCTTGCAGTATTTAGGTTTACCCTTGGTGATAATCCCCGGAGTTTGGGATTTTAGGAACCAGTCATTGCCAAATTAGAGAAGAGGTTAGCCACATGGAAACGAAATTAGCTATCCTTGGAAGGGGTAGGATCACATTAATTCAGTCCGCTATGTCTAATATCCCGTTACACTTCCTCTCATTGTTTAGGGTCCCGGTCAGGGTGGCTAGAATGATTGAGACGACGCAGTGTGATTTCCTATGGGAAGGGGGTGGGTGTAAGAAGGATCATCTGGTCAACTGTGTGCTTAAGTAAGCCTAAGGGGGTCTTAATTTAGGGGCTATTCGGGAACGTAATTCTTCTCTTCTTGGTAAATGGATTTGGCGGTTTGGAACAATGAGAAATGAATTGTGGCATCAGGTGATTCATAGCAAGTACGACTCCCATGACAATGGGTGGGTGATTAACCCCAGAGCCAGAATTCGATGTGCAAGCCCTTGGAAGGCTATTTCGGACCTTGCTCATGTGTTCTGTCCTTTGGTTAGGTCTGCTGTGGGGGATGGGAGTCATACATCTTTTTGGCATGATCTGTGGTGGGGTGTTTTTCCTTTGTCTATTGCTTCTGCTCGTGTGTACAGATTAGCCATAGGGAGTCCACTGTTGCGGATGTGCTTCCTTGGTTTGAGGCAAGTTTAGTGTGGAACCTCCAATTTCGTAGGAGGTGCATGATGTTGAGATGGTGTCCTGGGCGTCCTTCTTTGAGTTCTGTTTTTATTGATCATGAGTCATCAGATTCTAGGATTTGGTCGCCTTCCCCCGATGGAACCTTCCATTCCAGTTCCTTTCGCTCTTCCATTCGAGCATCTAGGGAAGTTCTCCATTCTTTGTCCCTGTCATACTGTTTGTGGAAGTCTCATTCACCTCCTAGAGTTAAAGCATTTGTTTGAACCATTATTCTCTATAGGATCAATACTTGTGATATCTTGCAGAGGAAGAGAAGTAGGTGGGCCTTGTCTCCTCATATGTGTTTCCTTTTTCAAGGTGATGGAGAATCAGTGGATCACATGTTTCTATATTGTTCTTATGCTTTTGCGGTGTGGTGATTCTTTATGCAGTTTGTTTCAGCTGATTGGGTGTGGCCCCAGGGTATTGCCAGGTAGTTTGAGCAGTGGCGCTTCCCTATCAAGGGGCTTAATGGGTGGATGATGTATTGGTCTTTATTTCAGGCTATCTTATGGAAGATTTGGGGGGGAGAGAAACAGGAAAATATTTGAGGGATGTTTGCTATCAATCCATCAGTTGGTGGACTCCATTTTGTATTTGGTAGCCTCGTGGATCAGTTTTGCCAGAGTTTGAGGGATTATCTACTTCAATTATCACCAAGTGCTGGGGGGAGGTAATGGAGTCATCTCCTACGTACATCTAGGCTAAAGGTGTGGAGCATTCCGGCTATGGGTCGTTTGAAGTTTAATGTGGATGGCTCAAGCCTGAGTAATCCAGAGCCTTCCGAGATTGGTGGTGTGTTTAAGGACCATGAGGTAGCTTTTCTTCATGCATTTTTCGCCCCGATTGGTTCAGGTGATTCCACTCGAGTAGAGATCCTAGCTCTTATTACGGGGCTTCATGGGGCCATATGGCACGGATTTCTGGTTCTGGATGTGGAGGGCGACTCACTCTCTGTTATTTCATGGATGCTGGGTTGTGGATGGTCTCCTTGGAAATACAGCCATTTTGTGGGTTTGGCTAGATTTTTGGTTCGTGATGTAACTGTCTCGTTTACACATGTTCCTAGATCTGCTACTAGTGTGGTTGATTCTTTGGCCAGGAAATGGGTTGGTAGAGATGATTTTTTTCTTCGGAATTCCAGATTCTGAGATGTTAGGGGAGGTTGAGATATAGTGTTTTAGGTTGAGATGTAGTGTTTTAGTATTGGCTTGGTAGTCCGGTTATGGATTCATGGGTTGCACCAGTTTTATTGTTTTCTTCCCTGCTTTGTGATTCTTTTGTGTTTTTTCTTTGGTCAAACGTGGACCTTTGTATTTGTATTTATCTTTCCCTCTTTTCGATTAATATCATACTTCTGTTATTGATCTAAAAAAAACATATGAAAGTTCAAATTCTATAATTTAACAATTTCACTTAAAAAAAGTTATTTCCAAAATAAGGTGATGCTTCACCCAGTAAGCCTTTATCACTGATGCATACTTGGATGCTTTAAATGCAAATGCCTTGAAGTTTTCTTAAAAGACCACATGATATTTCAAATACCTGCTTGTCCCAATATGAATGGTAAGCTGGATTTCCCCTGCCTCCAAATCTTTAAGCTAAACATGCTCAGAGCAAGCAAAGCACCTCCATAAAGCAGACCAGTTCTTAGAGTTGCAAGATTTCTTGAGAAAAGAAATCCGACGACTCCTCCACTTAAAACAAGGCCACCTGTGATACGAAAAAGTCAGTACATTTACACAAGAAACAAAATCTGATATATCTCTCATACGGTGTACCATATAGTCTCATTAGCATTCTTGACCATTGAAACGCTGAGTATGATTAAAGCAGACCCACAATACAACATCAAATCACAAGTCAATATAGATGGTGAAATTAGTGTTATAAACGATATTTGACGCCTACAATTTGAGGCTTCCCGAAACGTGGGACTCAAAAAGCTTCCAGCCACAGCCATAGAAGCTCAAGTTCCCACGAATCACATCTCAAAGTGTGAGGTACATACTGTTGGAGTGTGTACCTCATACATTAATCCAAATTAAGGTTCTCTCCATAGAATTGAACACGAAAAAACATATTCACTTTTTTTTTCTCTTTCAGGTTTCTCTATCTATTAGGGGGTAGACCCTGCTGCTCCTCTATTTCAACATTAAAGATTTATTTAAAAAAAACTGAAGGATTTTGGATTCACTGGCCTGAAACATAGTTTTCAATAACTTCTTTATGACACTTCTTCGAAATCAAAGCATCCAATTTCTTTTCACTTATGACAAAACGATGATAGAAGAACTTTGTCTCCCAATATATAAATAAACAAAAAGACAAAACTTAGTCTAAGCTATCTATCTCTTGCATCTCTTGACTTTATTTTACTTTTATCGAAGAAATAGGTTTTCATCAAACATGAGGAACTCTTTAGAAAGATCCAACTATACAAAACTATTTATAAGGAAGCTTTTGAATTTTAAGTTACAAACAAAACTAGGAAATCTAAATGTGAAATTCTTTAAGAATGGATAAACAATAACAATAAAGCAAAGAGTTACATCTTTCAACAATTCATTAGAAATGTATATGCTCCATGATTTGGGAAATATGGCAGTCCCTTTTCCTGCACATGCTCCATGATTTGGGAAAGGGAGCAATCTCCACAAAGACATTAGATCGTAACTTTATTTCCAATTTTGATACTCAAATCATTTTTTTATAGCTTCTTTATAGCTGCATACTATATGCAGATAATCACACATGTTTACATTATAGTCTCATTATTAAGCTAAGCTACTTTAAGCTTTTCCTTTTTCTTTCTTAAAGAAAGCTTAGGGAGCATAGCACCTCAAGCATCATTGACCCAATTGCCCATGTTTTGAAACACTAGGTGAAACATTGGTAATGCATGTTGCATGTGGTTAGGGTTGAGAATCTAGAGAAATGGAATTTGTAACTTCTCACTTGAATTAAACAAGAGTATATCTATGAATTAAATAGACAGAAACAGAAGTTGATTGGGAGCCATGTATATACACATCAAGATCAGAACCTTTTTTTTCAATTGAACCTCAAAATCAGCACCTTGATCATGATGTGAACATAAGGATAAAATACATTGCAAAAGCTTTTAAGGAGAATGGTATTCTGGTCTGCCTCATCAGGTTTAAACCGTTTAATTGCATGGCGAGACATGGCTTTTTCTGCCATGTGGAGAATGATGGGCCGCCCAATCAGACCATCCACCTGACAGGGACCCAGTGGATGGACCACATCGACAGTATTTCAACCCACATAAATGAGAAAATAACACATATGTAAACCGTCGAAGTTTCAAATTTTCTCAAAGTTTTCCACAAGAAAGATGTTAGGTCCTTTCTACCATGTGATAAGACTTTTTAGGGCCTGAAACTTAGTATATGATGTAGGGACAAATGGAAGTACATGTGGATAAGTGGGTACCAATGGGGTTCTCCAAATAAGCTGTCAAGTGTGAAATCTGTGCCTCACTAGGTTTCTAAGTCTGACGCATTTCACCAGACAACCCAACCTTAACTTCTCATATATTGGAAGATACAGAGAAAAAAATATGATCTCAAAAACTAAGAGAAATGAAAAAATGAAAGCAAATAACAATGAAATCTAATATTATAGTTCTTCACAGAAAATGAAAAATCCATGAAAGCAAGTTCTGTAAGTAAAGGGCGTGAGAAGCAGTTTTTGCTATGCCATAGAAAATATATTAGACTCTGTTACAAGCAATGAAGTGCACTTACCAAAGGGGATCCCGAAACAGAAATCATGGATCTTTGCCCCCTTCCGCTGTTGGGTGACACCTTGTTCATGTACTTGTTCATCTATCCCTGTCTTTCCATCAAACTGTTCTTCTGTAGTCAGATATGAGTTTGATGACACTTCTTTGTGTGAGTTAGATGGATCAGCCGTATACCTTAAAGAGGTCTTAGATTCTGAATTTGGAGTCTCTGTGCCAGTTTTTTCAAAGTGCATAGCAACTGAGAACTGGATAAAGACTAGAATTAGTATCACTTCCAAGTTGTTACAGAAATCATTGTTCTGGGAGTTAGTTTCTTAAAGAACAGTATAGCTAAAATGCAAAACGCTTAAAGAGTACAATTGACACCACAAATTTAGAAACAGAAATACTATTATTACTATATGATAACCAGTATGACTCTGCTCATTTGAAAATATAAACATGATTGACATAGGGACCTACGTAAAAAAGAAAGTAGTTCACACAGAAGTCAAACTGAATAAGAAAATTTAAAAACAAACTCCAATGTAGCACCAGAAAGAAGACCTAAAAACATCCATTCTCAAGAAAACATAAGCATGTGAGATCCGGGTGTTCTTTAATACCTCCTTTCTAGGTAACCTTGTGCTCACAAGTGAAATTTCATCTATACAAGCTATAATTTTGGAAAAGGCTTCAGCAAAAATGGTAACTAATGAACATTGGTCTCGCAGTTTTCTAATTAAGTTACTTCCTTAGTTACAAGATCTATTAGATTGAAGTTGAACACTTAGCATGCTTGATCTTCCATAATGGACAAGATCTTTTATCATCGCAATTGCAGACATACAAATTAATGGCTTTAACTTTAATTGCACTTGAGAATTATGAAAATGTCAATACGAGCATATCAAATGTTGTAATTCCCTTTACTCAAAAAGGAACACGAGAAAGGTAGAATCCAGATTATGGATAAATTTGGAAACACGTTTGATTGCTTCAACCTTCACTTAATCGGTATCTGGTGTACTCTTTAAGTTGAAAGAAGAATGATTTAAATATACAAGAAGCTCTACTGATGCTTGTAAATGAGATCTTCTTCCTTGCAAAAACTGACAAATTATCATTACCGATTTTTCTTGTGAGGTTTTTTGGACTTTGATATCACATCTTTCCTGACAGATGATTTTCTTGCTCATCTGATACAGCACATCATCAGATTTACTGAAAGTCTCGATACAGATCCCAGAATACTGACAGGGAAGAGCCATTTTCTTATAATAAAATTTCATTATCGAGCAATAGAGAGAATAACAGATATACATGGATCAGACCAAAACTAAGATCTAGCATTAAACAAAAAATAAATAAATAAGCACAAAAGCAGCAAAGCCTTCTATCAACACCTCCTTCATCAAGATACCGGTAAACATGACATTAGTAAGCACTGCCATCCCTTGGCTCGGACATCAGCTAAGATATTAACAGATCTAGGCAACTTTGAGAAATATATATTTGTCTTTGATGCTATAGGTCTCCCTAAGATGACTAGGTTTAGATGAAGAAGAGAGGAGTAGGAGAAGGACAAGAAAGCAAGGTTTTAAATTTCGATTTCGCCAGACATTTCGCCAAGGGGTGTCTGGTGAAATTTTGCCATATTTCGCCGAAATTTCGGCAAAATGGGGAAATATCGCCATTTCGCCAACCTGTAAAATGGCGACTACAGAGAAATAAATAAATATGAGAGGGAACCAAAAGAACCTTACACAAAGGATGCAATATTAATAGCCGACTTGTAACCACGAAGAGTCGTCTGCATGTTTGATGTCAACTGAAATATGTTATAATAACATCAGAACCATCATACATTGCATGTTAAAAGTAACTTCTTTCTTTTTGTTTTGACTGTTAATTAAAATATTTTATTCATAAGAAAGACAAGGTACAGGCCTTAACCAAAGGCAGAAACACAGAAGTGCAATATTATAATTTCAAAGGAAGTCCACTCAAGTAAGATCTGCTGACTCTGCTCTGCTCAGCTAGCTAATCTGCTTCTAGTTTAGAAAATCTAGAGACCCAAGACAATGAGACATTCGCTCAAACTAATAAATCAACAACTTTCCCCAAGCCAATAAGCTAGTAACACCATCTGAATCCTCTCTACTCCATCTAGTTACATTCAATCTCTTCTCCTCCCCTCACCATGATCACATTATTGAGTCCCAACCTATTGCATTGTTTAAAGCCTTACGATATTGTTAAAACAATTACCCTGGCAGAATCTGTTACAATCTTATATGTTAAGTGCTTAACCAAATGAGTTTCCATAAGTCCTGGGGCTTTTGGAACAATGGTTAGGTTCCTAATAAATGGTATCAGAGCAGGCATCACGTCAAGGGTACAAGTCACGGAGGGGGCGACCTATAGACTGGATTAAAATGCCTTGGTATTATGTATAGGTAGGCCTGTCAATGGATCGGATCATGACCCGAATCCGATCCGAATCCGATCCGATTATAGCGGATTCGGTAAGATATTTTCGACCCGAAATTCGATTAAGATCCGAATCCAAAAAATCCAATTATAATCGAATCGAATATGGATCTATATAAATCCGATTCGATTAAGATCCGATTCGATTATATACTCATGTATTCTTTTTTGTAAAGCGTGTCACATACTATCATTATCTATGAATTGTATCTCGCATAACAACATATTCATTCAATTACATACATTACTTTTATACATTATAGCAACATAGTATCATTACTCGTGATACATTCTAACATTACCTTGTAAACAAAAAAAAAAAAAAAAAAACCCAAGTTTTCAGTATTCTTCTCTTCTAGACTTGGATTTTGGGATAATCAGATCGAATTGGATTTCAGATCATAATCGAATTCGAATAGAATTTATGAAGATCCGTCAGATTCGGATTCAAATTCGGATCTAGTAGATTTCTTAACGGATCGGATTCGGATTCAGCAGAATCCGCCTCGAATCCGATCCGTTTACAGGCCTATGTATAGGTATGGTGCTAAGTCATTGAATATTGATAGGTGAGTGGAGCCACCAATAAGGAAAGGGCTATCGGGTAGAGTGGGCCGCCGTGGACATCGGCTATAGAAGTGTGGTGGAATGTTACGATCCTATATTTTAAGTGCTTTAATCAAATGAATTTCCATAAGTCTTGGGACTTTTGGGTCTGTAACAGAATCCTCCAAAGCTAGAGGTGCATATAAGTATACACATCTTCCCTTTTTGATCTCTGAATATATCACCCAAATTCAAATCAACCTGAATTTCTCATAGAATGAAATAACAGGAAATCACTCAGTCATCGCTCCTACAATGGGAATCTTCCTCTTATACATCTCAAACTCCCTTATATCCCTCAAGTTGATGAACCTCCTCTGGGTCTCCAACCAGCACCGAAGCCCAATTTGGGAGGAATTCCATTCTTGTGGTGCCAGGTCATTATGTGCATTAATGCATGTACTGAAAAACTAAAATCATGCTTCTCTTCAAGTGTAACTCAATTGGATCATAAACTATTCCGAAAACTAAGATTCCAATTACGCCAATCCATTCCGATCCTAATTATTAAGGGATTAACCAAATAAATTTCCACAAGTCCTAGAACTTTTGGAACAACAATTAGGTCTATAACAATTGGAATCAGAGCAGACACCACGTCAGGAGTTCGAGTCACGGAGGGGGTGACCTATAGGCTAGATTAAAATGCCTTGGTATTATGTATGGGCATGGTGCTAAATCATTGTATACTGATAGGTGAGTGGAGTCGTCAAATAGAAAAAGGGGTACCATCGGGTAAGTGTTGATAGAGTGGGCTGCCGTGGAAGTCAGCTACGGAAGTGTGGTGGTTGTTACTTGTTACGGTCCTAAGTGTTAAAGGGATTAACCAAATAAGTTCCCATAAGTCCTGGGGCTTTTGGAACGACCGTTAGGTCTGTAACACAATCTCTCTTCATATTAGCACACATCAAAGCCACCAATTTCAAACAGAATAATAAGTGGAATTTCCAGAAACAGTAACAAGATGCTATGCTCTTCAATTCTTGAATCTAATTCTACCACAGTTCATCACATAGAACTCATTCAGGATCACAAATACATCTAAACAAATTTGTAAATAGGCAACGAAGAAGAAACAGGAAGGAACTTGTAGTGAACGTATCAAACGAATCAGGGTTTTAAGTAGGATTGAATATACCTTAGAACAAAAAGTTGCTTGCGGAATCGATCGTCTCTGTAACTGTGGCTTCCGGTTGATTGAAGAGAAGCAAGAAAGCTGCGAGATTGATAAGGACATGATGACACTAATGATGAGAAGAGAAATCGCGAAGGAGTAGGAAGGAAGGAGCGCGTGGATCGATCTCAGTCTCGATCTCCTGTCAATTACATTTGTTCATACCGACCGACCAGTACGCCTGCCAACGGGTCGGATTCGAACCGAATCGCAACTGATTCCAATTCGATCCGATAGTGAAATCCGATCTGAAATCCGACGGATTATGAAATAGATAAATTCGATCTGATAACGTGTGGATACAAAATATCCCGAATCTAATTCGATCTGATAACGTGTGGATACAAAATAAATTATCAAAATAGATAAAAAGGAGAATTTTATGAATCTAAAATGGTTGAACCGGCAATTTGATTGCAAGATTACTTTTTAAAATACAAAGTTCTTCTTCCGTTGTGCTGAGATGCTTCTTGTTGAAAGTCTATTTTAGTTTATGTATCTATTGTTTTTTGCCTGTGTGAAACTAGAAAAAAAAAAAAAAAACATCTTATTTAGTGTTTGGTGTTCTGGTGTCCGAACAGGGATTTGTTTGTTGTGTTGTTTCTAGACATTTTGGGGGTCGAAAAAAGCAATCGGAATCATAGAAGATGAAGTACGTTTTGGTTACCGGAGGCATGGTTAGTGGACTCAGAAAAAGGAGTCCCGGATCGGATCACTAAACACTCAAATTCTATCCAATTATATTTCAGATCAGATCACTAAAATCCTATATCGAATTCAGGATTGTGGGATCAAATTCGGATCATGATCTGATCCGTTGACAGGCCTACCGACCACTCGGTCAATAACGACGACGGGTGTGGGTGCCAATAGATATGCGGTAGCGGACATGCCCGACGTACATGTTACCCGACTATGTAGGACCCCGGGTTAATTAAGAATGGCAAATGCCCAATGGACCAATTCGGTCGGCCCAATATGGTTTGACAAAATATATTACTAGCATGTAGGCTCTGAACTGGTGAGGGGACTCAGCCCTGTCTGATCCGACCAAATTGCGAGATGGGCTTGAAGTCTTGGGATCGAGGACAAAACCGGTCCGGACTGGTGGTACCTTCCAGTTAGGATTCGGTACAGAAAGTGGACCACCCAACTTTTTTTTAAAATTAACGACCAGTCACAAGATTGCCAATACCGGTCATCGGATCAGCGATACTGATCGTCGGACTGGTGGTATTGGTCGCCGAACTGGACTGGTCCAGATCGATACCAGTCTGGACCATCTAATTTATAATTTTAAAAAAAATATATTAGACTGATTGTACCGGTCATTGGACCGGTTGTATCAGTTTGTCCGTACCAGTATTGATTGTACCGGTCCGGTCCAATGCCTTGCGATACAACAGTTGCATTGTTGCTTGGAATCTGATCGGTCTTGGCCAATCTCGATACAGATTGGTCCAATCCTTGAAACTTTGCTTGAATAAGTGAAAGCCTATCAGATTTTATTTATACTTTTGAATTTATGAATTTCACAGCCATAAATATGATTTTCTTTTTTTTTTGTCTTTCATTAAAAATACACATAATTCTATACAGGTAATACTTTTTTTTTGGGTAAGGAGACGTGACCGTATATAATTAACCTAGAACCAATCGTCCAATAGAACGTCCTACAAAGTCATAAGGCCAAGTACTTGAGAGATTCAGATTTTTTGGATGCTATGTCTAAACCATTGGATTCATCTACGTGGAAGGTGCTTTGTAAGCTAAAACACTTGCTCCAACTGGGCATAGGTTGGCAAGTTGGTTCTGGCTTGCGTATTAATATTGAATCTAAAGGTTGGATCCCTAGACAATCACCTGAGTGGTCTCCTCCTTCAATTCCACCCGACTTCTCTGTTACCAAAGTTTCAGACCTGATTGACCATGATCTTCGAGCATGGAAAACCGATCTTCTGTTTGCTTTTTGGCCTATAGAGATCGCCAATGCTATTCGTGCCATCCCCCTCTCAAATTTCCCTTTGGATGTCCCTGTTTGGAGAAACACAACTTCTGGTAATTTTTCTATTGCATCAGCATATCGGTTACTTCAAAATCTTCCATCTAACGCATCTGGTAATGTGGTTCATTCTTGCTTGAGGTTTGGCACCTTCCTTGTACTCGAAAGGTTAGATTTTTTATTTGGGAAGTGTTAAATTATGTCATTTAATGATTTGTTAGTTAATAGAGTGGGAGCCAAAGTTGAGAGTTGTATTCATTGTCATACTCCACAAGAATCTGTAAAACATTTGTTTCAAGAATGTTCTTTTGCCAGAGCACTATGGTTTGTTGCTGGTGGCGGGCACCTGGACCGGCTCTTTGGCTCTTCTAATTTGTTTGATTGGTTTGTGCAAGGATTTAAAGTGAAAGACGATGATACCAGTGTGTCAATTGGCTTCTTCCCGACAGCTCTTGCTAACTTCATTTGGTCAATCTGGCTGTCTCGGAATGCGGCGATATTCGAAGGTAAGAAACCTTGTGTTTCACAAACTCTTACTCGCTTCAATTTTTTGCAACAGAATTTTGGAGCGCTTCGGAACTATCAAATTCAAAAGAACTATGTGCAACGGTTTATAAGATGGCTGGCTCCAAGAGAAGACTTTGTGATGCTTAATTTTGATGGGGCGGCTAAAGGATGTCCGGAAGCTGTTTGTCGTGATTATAGAGGCTTTTTTCTTTGTAGCTTAGCCCTCCTGGTGGGTAGCCTTCCCCTAGTGCTTATGGGTAAGCACTTACCCACAAGCGCTACCAAACACATATTTAATTTTAAAAAGTACTTATATAAGCTATAAGTTGTAATAAGTACTTATAGAAGCTGGGCCAAAAGCAGCCTTATTATTGGAAAAAATAATTCAAATTAAACCCGATAAGAATATCCAATATATTGTTGTTAATATAATTTTCTAAATAAATATATATATATATATAATTAAATCTAAGGTTCAGGGCTTGAGAATCCATTTGATGGTTCCAGCAATACATTTAAGGCTTTAAATTATTTCAAACTTGAAATTAAGTTCATCCAGAATGCATTACATTCATATAAAGTGATAGATCATCCAATGCTCTTAAAGTATAATTTAACAATTAAAAGTTTCTTAAGAACCATTTTATGGGTTCCTAAAACTCAATATACGCTTATAGGATACACCATAAACTCAAACCCACACATAAACTCGATTAGGAATATTACAAAAAAAAAAAAGGTTTCGAAACCCATAAAAACCCTTACTATTATACAAAACTCCCCAACACAAAATTCCTTTCTAAGTTTTAGATCTCTAAAAGAACTTAGCATCATCTTTGGCATTTTTTGAAAAAATCTAGTTTAAAGAAGTTGAAGATCGTGTACTCTCACGGTTTTTTTGTTGGATGCAAATACATGATCTACCATGTTTTTTAAAGATAAAAGCTTCATGAATCAGCAATGTTCCTAGTTTGGTGAGGTTATTGAGGTCAAGGTTCTAAATGAGGACAACAACACATATTTTTCACATCCCAATTACAAGGTATACCTCATAATCCATGAGTAATCCCCTAGAGTCTAAGAATGCAACTCTCACCCCTCTACACACTCCTTAGAAGTGGCAAACCAAAATAATATAACGCAATCACAAATACCAAATAACATCAGTGGAAGTATTCAAATATAAAAGTCTCAACTAAAGCATAGTCATAACTAAACCATCAGAGTAAGTTAGATCAAGAGAAATCATAATCTCAACATTATGGTTCAACTCTCAAAGTTTAATACAAATCATCAAACAAAATGTCCATAACATAAACTAGTCTTCATTGTCCTTCCCATCCTCACCATCTTGTTCCATCATCCAAACTCTATTACTTTATGGCTGGTCCACCTGAAATGTTAGGAGCCCTTTGCTTGAGCTACGCGCTCAGCAAGTACAGTGTACTAACATGGTGGAACATGAAATAAAGTTTCTCCATGGGTGCGTGTTATGCCATGAAATAATTCTTTGGTTCATTCTTTATAAGCAATGACATGAATAATTAAACCATCATCCCAGGCAATGACAGGTACAATACACATGATATGCAAATGGATGTTGTTGTAATTATGGCCGCTAGATGTCCACGCATGATCCCGACTAAGTCCACTATGCATCACACATATCACATGTACCAATTCTGGCTAAGGTCAATAGTAGATTATGTGTGTACAACACAGTTTTAGGGATTTTCAACCCATAGGCGCTCTTGTCCCACCTTTATTTCCAATCACGAGAATACATTTAGGGCATCACACAAAACTTCCCCTGTGAACATATCCAAGGCATCACACAGAACTTTCCCCGTGGCACATCCCAACTCACAATTATCCAACAGTTTACTCTCACACCACATATGAATGTATACACCCAAATCCGGGCTATATAAACTAGAGGTGTCAACAGTTCAGTTTAGTGTTCAAACCTAAACCAAACCGATTTTTAAGTAACCAAACCGATTATTTTTTACTAACCCGTAAACTGAACCGAAAGAACCGAAAACCGAAATTCAAACAAAACCTACGGTTCATCTTGGCAATGGCGACAATCGTTTGAAACGTAAATTGAAGTGGTCAGCTGAACCGACCGAAAATAGTCAGACTATTGGAATTCGTTGGAGAACACCGGCGTCGAGTTTCAAGTCGGGGTAGTGCCGCCGGAGATTTGTGGATGAGAGGATGCATTCGGTTGTTTGTTGCAGGGGTGAGTGAGGAATAATATGGTGGAGGAGGCTGCGGTATCGGCCTTGCTCTGTCGTGAGGTGAGATTAGAGAACAGAGAGATAGAGGGACGGTGGTGTTCTAGTTTTGGGGTTCTGCAGATCTGGTTTGAATTCGATTTGGGGTTGGGTTGAACTGGTTTTCAGTTATCAGTTTAGGTGAGTTCGGTTAATTCGGTTCAGTTTTCGGTTAGTTAATTTCAGTTTAGTTCGGTCATCGGTTTAGGTGAGTTCGGTTTAATAAAGGACTAAACCATAAATCGAACTGACTTAATTCGGTTTTGTATTTTTTAAACTGTAACCAAACCAGAATTACAAATAACCAAACCGATTTTTTCGGTTTGGTTGATTCGATTTTCGGTTTCAATCGAACCAATTGACACCCCTAATATAAACATATGTGTCAATACATCCCTCATATATACACCATAGTCCAAGTTATACATGCGTAACAATTCGGGACAAGGGGTAGTTAAGCCTTCTCCCAAGTCAATCTTTGACGAAACATTTGTCTACACAGGACTCCAAATCTGTCGTCATTCCTTGGCACTCTTCATTAAGACCAAGTATCCTCACATCATCCCATTGGTTCTCATCTCGAAGAATCCAAAGTACAATCGAGTTCTGGGTTACCCTTCAGGGCCCATATACATGCATATCCCATATGATAAGCATATTCTCAACACATGTGTCTACATGTAATGCATCAATACATGAATTTCACATAATAAGTACAATATGTCATAATTTGGATTTAAACAAAAGTATCACATGTTATTCAACTGATGAATCTTAAACATGTATACATGGTATTCTCATATAATCAATCAATCGTTCATTCCATGAATTTAATATGCATTTATCACATTAATCATGTTCTTTAGCATCACATTACAATAATTCAATAACGCACCTTCACCGGCAACACCTTCACCGGCATACCGTACCCCTGCCGGTGAATCAATAACATAAATTAAGGTTATGTCGGTAGCTTGACCGGTATATCGGTCAAACCTGCTGGTGGAAGTCACAAAGATGTGGCTAGTCGAGTATGCCGATAGCACCTTAGCATCACAAACACACTGTCGGCAGACCCATCGGTATACCAATCAAGCTGCCGACCACTCACAAACACCTAGTGAAAAATAATCTGTCAGTAGCCACTGACGGTATACCGTTCAACGCTGCCGACAGTGCACAAAATTGAGTTTTATGGGTTATTCCACAATACATTTCCATACTCATGAATATATCCAATTTATCATCAATTTATCATTTAATAACATGGTTTTCTACATCATTCAAACACCATTTCACACAACATGAACTACACATGTAAATCAACACAGTCAATTCTCATAGTATGCACATTTATACTGATCCACATTAGATTAAGTCAATCACACTCACTTTTCTGATATTGATTCATCAAACAAGGGGAAAACCTTTATCCATGAACTCCTCAAAAGTAAACGAGTACTTATGTCACATCCCAAACCTAGAGATCTCATTGGAGTCCCTAAATTTAGTTTGCAACTCTCACCCCATATCCCTATGTGAATGGAAAGTAATACATTACCAGATATTTGAAATAATTAAGATATAATATTCTGGAAAATAGTATCATAAATATAATATTCATTCAAAACAATCATAACA
>JAUPMG010000013.1:3902026-3913344 GCA_031762675.1 Pachysandra terminalis
CAAAGTTGGATCGCCGATCCAACTCGGTATCGGACCGGGACGATACCCGATCCGATACCGAGTTTAAACACTATGATTGGAGTCCCAATATGAGCTCACTCCTCAACCTTTCACAAATCATATCCATGCCTATTGGGGGTGCACTCCTCTCACCTTTCACATCACATGGTACATATTAGCACCTTTCCCTGTTAGATTGTATGATGCATGGTCATAGGAAAATAAGCTAGAGTAGCGATCATCAGATCTAACCTCACGACATGGTTAAAGGTAGTAAGGGTATAAGTTGATCCTCTCTAGGATCATCTTGATCTCACACAACAAGGAAATAAGGATCCATTCACTTGCTCTCAAAGGAAACATCGCTAATAGAACATGTGGTATGCAACACATGCTACGGTGGAGCTCTGGGCCCAGCCAAGAGTATGTCAACCTCGAACACCATAAGGATCTTAGTGTAGTCGCAATCTATGTGCCTAACCTGAGCTCCTTAATCCAAGTCACAACTCTCAAGCGCCTTGATTAAGGTCTTACATTTGGCTTTTTTCAGGTAATATTCAAGTCCCTAAGGAATCTCATCCTGGCTCTCCCAGGGCGACATATAAGTTCTCTTATTGCCCCCGATGGCATAAGTCCTCTTAATGTCTCATCCTGCTCGCAATGCATGCGTTAGGGCTGGTCGCTGTGTGAGAAGCCGACTAATAACCATTGGCCTGGTGACATATCATATCCATATTCTCATAATATGGAGGTAATGTGTGTGTAAAGTGAGCATGGAATACACAATCTCACGCCTCATAAAAAGATAAACTCTATTAAATTCTCATGCATGAAATATACTTGGAATGTTCTAGAACACAATATAGGCACACTTGATGTATGAGTTTTATGAACTATGTGGTATGAAATGTGGAAGAAGATAGATAAAAACCTCTAATCCGCAAAACAAATGAATGTGTGGTAGGAATATACAAACTCGAAAAGTGGCAAGTGCTCCTCCTAGTGGGAGCGGATTACCCCCCAGTGGGAGTGTCCCTAGAAGAAAATTGATTCAAATTCAAATTTTGTCTGAATAAGCATGTTGCATATAATGTACTCACATCAGTTAAAATACGAGAGATATTTGAAAGCTACAAGTAAATAATTTTTAGGAGAATGTATCGCACAATATGTTTGCTGATTCGCTGTCTAGCGTTATGAATTTCCCTTTTGACAGTCTGACTTGTTTCGAGTTTGCAGTTTGTTGTACTGGTTTATGTTTTAAATGATGTTCTGTTGTTTCCTATATAATAAATAACCACTGAGTTTTATAATGGATTATATTTGGTGAGGCAGGTTTGGTGCATGGGACTGTAAATACTAGAAGGATATCAACCGAGTGAAATGCAACCCATGGGGAATGAAAAGCCTGGACCTCCAAAATTTCCAGGAAGACCTGCCGCTTCACCTTTTGCAGCTGCTCCCAAGACTTCAGTTCCCTTTTCATCCTCTGGCCCTGTGGTTGGATCAGAGGTCCCGGGTTATGGATCTACCCAACCAGCTAGGTTTAATGGTCCATCCATGCTTCCCCCTCAATCATCATTTGCCCCACCAAATGTGGGTCCTTATCAGCGTTTTCCAACAACACATATTCCTTCATCAGCTCAACCAGCACCCCCCTCACGCGGTCCACTTACTGCTGGGCAACCAATGTTACCCCCACCTGTTCAACCATCTCCAAATCAACAAGCTGTACCTCCAATGGGGTCATTCCTTCCACAGCGTCAGTTTCCTTCAGTGCCAATGGGCCCCCGACCACAAGGCTTAAATGTTGCACCATCAAGTGGGAGTGTATCCCAATCTCCATTGGAGTCATCATTTCCTCCCAGACCAACTTTGCAACCATCTATGCCGCCATTAGAGTCTTCATTTTCTGCTGCCAGACCAATTATGCAGCCATCTTTACAAGGATATCCTAGCTGGCAAGCTAATGCAATGACACAAGTTTCTCAAGCACAGTCTCCTCCTTTCCTTGCCCGTCCAGGAGGGTATGTACCAACCCCACCACCACATCCTCCTCATTTTCCTGCTAATCAAGGAGGTTATGTACCAACTCCACCCCTAGGAACCTCTGTTGGTCTGAATTCATGGGAACAAATGCAAGATACTGGCACAGGTCCTCCTGTAGGTGCCCTTCAAGGCTTGGTGGAGGAGTTCAACTCTCTCTCTCTTGGGTCAGTTCCAGGATCAATTGATCCAGGTCTTGATTCCAAAGCACTGCCAAGGCCGTTGGATGGTGATGTAGAGCCAAAGTCTTTTGTTGAGATGTATCCTTTGAATTGCAATCCTAAATATTTCCGGCTTACAACTAGTGCAATACCAAACTCCCAATCATTGCTTTCTAGGTGGCATTTGCCCCTTGGAGCTGTTGTTCATCCTCTCGCCGAAGCTCCTGATGGGGTCAGTATTTCTGTCTCAGAAGGCTAAGGGTTTTGATATCCTTTATGTTACCATGCTTCTAAAGGTTGTCTGATTTACTTTGTTTCAACTGTTTGTTTATCATTATTCAGGAGGAAGTGGCCATAGTCAATTTTGGACCTACTGGCATTATTCGATGTAGAAGATGTCGCACATATGTGAATCCCTATGTTACATTTACAGATGGTGGAAGAAAGTGGCGCTGCAACATTTGTGCTTTGCTTAATGATGGTATGTTCCCAACTAAGTATATCTATTTAGTAAAACACAGATGTATGTTTTCCATGAATAACATTATGAATTCTGTAGTATTCATCATACTATGAGTTTTCTAGTATGGTATGGTCTTTTGATGTGGGTTTACCAAATGATATACTTATATCTATGTATAATAGGAAAAAAAAAACAAAACCCTGACCTACACCTTAGTATCTGCAGATATTCAGTCATTCAAGCTTATTTGTGTTTATAATGTTGTTTTAGGGGAATACCTAGGGCTAGAAGCTCTGATTGGTAGGGCCAAAAGCTTATTTGTGTTTATAATGTTGTAACTCTCTCTGTATGCGGTATTCTTCTATTTATATCTTTTTCTTCTATTTCAGTTGATTTATCACACCTTTTTAAATATACATCCAACAAAAATTCCATATTGTCCCTTTCTTATTCCTAAAATTTGACTGACCATGCCTCCCTCTTTCCATCTTGGGTTGCCTTTCACCTTCCGTCTCCTCAAACTCAGTACAATTACAAAACAAAGAAATGAACAATGATAAAAGTGTATGTAATAAACAATAATATTTTGATATTTGTTTCCTATTTTATTGTTTTTCTCAAAAATAAATTTGAATAAAATTCATACTTTTCTACTTCAAATCAATTATACGACCTAATATTATATCACCCCTTGCACGAAATTGAAGTAAAAATATTTTGAAAGAATTTGGGGGGAAGACTCCTGGTAAGGCAAATCAAGATGATGCTACTGGTTCAGAGTGGGTTATTAATAATATCATGGATTTCAGTAAATTCGTAGGGGTTTCATTTGAAGGTTTTGAAGATCAGGCTTTGGCGTTGTTCACGTCTATTGAACGGCAACACCTTGCGGATATGGGTTCTAAGAAAAAGAAACATAGGGAATTGCAGAAACTGGACAGTTAATGAAGGCAATGGTAGTTCTTCGATCATTAAAGGTAGATCAAGGAGTCCCTCAGGGCTGTTTCATTGACTTTATGAAGATGTCAATTCTATCATGGAACGTTAGGGGGCGGAACGCGTCCGACAAAAGGGTGGTGGTTCATTCGTTAATTATATCTATTGCTGCTGAAGTTGTTTTATTTCAAGAGACCAAATTCTAGCCCCAATCTGAGAAGTTGTTGGGAGTGGTTTGGGGGTCTAACAGGTTCTTGTGGGCATCTAAAGCTGCTGTGGGTGCGGCTGGGGGGATTGCCATTGGATGGAATCCGAAGAGATTTGGTAAGATTAGGGAGGTTGTTGGGTGGCTTTCTTTGAGTGTAGTGCTAAAGAGTGTAGGAATTGACGAAACCTGGCTTATATCTTGTGTGTATGGGCCAACGGACAGGAATCTATCATACTTTTTATGGGAGGAACTTGAAGATGCAAGAGTGGGCTGTATTAGGCCATGGTGTGTTGGTGGGGATTTTAATGAGATCAGATTTTACTCGGAAAAACTGGGGTGCCGGTATTCATACAAGGAGATGGATGATTTCTCTGACTTTATTAGTAGAAATTTTCTGAACGAGATTCCATTGAGGGGGGCAGCCTTTACGTGGTCTAATAATCAGACGACACCATCCTTATCCAAACTGGACAGATTTTTGACCTCCTCTGAATGGGATAGTAGATTTAACGTAGTGAGGGCGGTGGCGTGTCCTAGACCTTCGTCTGATCATTTACCTATCCTCCTTGTTTGTGAGGATAATGTGAAAAGAGCATCTCCTTTCAGGTTTGAGAATATATGGTTGGAAGCCAAGGATTTTTCGACTAGAATGAGGAAGTGGTGGGATGAGTTGCATATTTCTGGTAGGCCGAGTTTTATTTTATGTAGAAAACTGAAAGCGCTGAAGGAGATCTTAAAGAAGTGGAACAAGGACTGTTTTGTCAGAGTGGACAGCAAGTTGGAGGCCATTCTTTCCCGTATCAAATTAATCAATGTGATGGAGGACAGTGGAATTATTGCCAAGGTTGACTGGATTGAGAGGGAAGCTTTGAAAATTGAATATAAGGTGGTGGCTAAACTTGAAGAAATTAGTTGGAGACAGAAGTCTAGAGTGGCGTGGTTAAGGGAGGGGGACAATAATACTAAGTTCTTTCATAGAATGGCGATTTTCAGAAATCGCACAAATTCTATTAATTGTCTTAAGGTGGGAGAGGAGGTGGTTGTTGAGGCAAATAATATCAAGTTAGTTGTGGAAGACTACTTCAGTTCTTTGTATAAAAGTAACGGGGGTTTTAGACCAAAACTTGATGGGTTGGAGTTTGACTCTATCACCAAGGAGGACAGATTTTGGTTAGAAAGGGAGGTTACGGAAGAGGATGTTAAGGAAGCTGTGGAGGCCTTAAGTGGTGACAAGGCTCTGGGCCCGGATGGTTTTACCATTGCCTTTTATAAGAAAGTTGGGATATCATTAAAGAGGATCTAGTTAAGGCCATCCAGGATTTCTTTTATCATAATAGTCTGGCAAGATGTGCTAACACAACTTTTATTTCTCTGGCTCCAAAGGTTGTTGGGGCTTCCTGTTTGAAGGATTTCAGACCTATAAGTCTCGTGGGTAGCTTCTACAAGATCATATCTAAAGTATTGGCTGCTTGTATCAAGAAAGTGATTCATAAGGTTGTCTCCCATTCTCAATGTGCTTTTGTGGGTGGAAGGCAAATCCTTGATGGTGTTCTCATTGCCAATGAGTGTATTGATTCGAAATTTAGAGAGGGGATGAGTGGGCTTCTTGTTAAGTTGGATATTGAGAAGGCTTATGACCATGTGGAGTGGGATTTTCTATTTTACATTTGGAAAGGATGGGATTTGGTAGGAAATGGATTTTCTGGATTAAGACTTGTATATCTACTGCTTCATTTTCTATTCAGGTAAATGTTGAAGCGACTGGATTCTTTAAATCAACAAGAGGTCTAAGACAAGGTGACCACCTCTTGCCTTTACTTTTCATCATGATTATTGAAGCTCTCAGTAGACTTCTGCAGAGAGGGTTCGATTCTGTATTTTTGGAGGGATTCTCTCCTGCGGTGGATAGTCCCATCATCTCCCATCTTCAGTTTGCCGACGACAATTTAATTTTCTGCGGGCCCTCCCGATCACAGATACGCTACTTTCGTTGCATCTTGATTTGCTTTGAGGCGGTTTTGGGTTTGAAAACCAATCTTGCTAAGAGCAAAATTTTCGGAGTTGGGGAGGTGGAGAACATTGGGGAGATTAGTAGTGAATTGGGTTGTTGTGATGTGGATTGTCTTCCAACCACTCAAGTCCAAGGTGGTTTGGGAGCCTGTCCTGGAACGGTTGGATAAAAAGCTGTCTTCTTGGAAAGGTAAATATCTTTTTAAAGGGGGCAGGATTACTCTTCTCAGATCGGCATTCTCTAATTTGCCTACTTATTTGTTATCGGTTCTCAAGATCCCATCATCAGTGGCTGATAGAATTGAACGTATGGAAAGGGAGTTCCTTTGGAATGATGCGGAAGGAAATTTCAAGTGTCACTTGGTGGAATGGGACTCAGTTTGTAAGTCTAGAAAGGACGGTGAGCTTGGTATTCGGTGTCTAAAGGATTTTAACTTGGCTTTGATGGAAAAGTGGTTGTGGAGGTTTGGGGAAGAAAAGGAGAGCTTGTGGAGGAAAGTTGTGGCAGGAAAATATGGTGCTGATTTAGGGGACTGGGCTACCCCTAAGTGTACTAAATCTTATGTTGTAGGGGTTTGGAAGGCTATCCAGGGTGTTACTAGGAGGTTTGAGGGTGGTATCTCTTTCCAAATAGGGGATGGTAAGGGAGTTAAGTTTTGGGAGGATGTTTGGTGTTCAGAGAAACCGATGAAGGAGAAATTTCCTGTTATTTATGCATTGGCTAAGAATAAAGAGGCTATAGTCTTTGATTTGCTAAAGAGAGATGGGGACTTGATTAGTTGGGACTTGGCTCTTAGAAGGAACCTATTTGACTGGGAGATTAATCAGTAGGGGGAACTGTTGTTAACATTACAATCGGCAAAGTTGGGTGAAGGTGGTGGTGGGAGAAGGTGGAGATGGGAAAATTCAAGGACCTTCTCAGTTAGATCCTTCTATAACCAATTGGAAACGCACGTGGAGGGTTCTAATCAATGGGATATTATTTGGAAGGTGGATTTACCCTCTAAGGTGGCATTCTTCATCTGGTTAGGGGTCCTTAACAAGACACTCACTATAGATCACTTGAAGTCCAGAGGTTGGGTTATGACTAATCGTTGTTGCATGTGTAAGGAGGAAGAAAGTGTTAACCATCTGTTTATACATTGCGAGGTGGCAAATAAATGTTGGGCTGTCCTTCTTGCGAAGTTTGGGGTTGTATGGGTTCATCCGATTAGTGTGAGAGATCGCATCTTAGCATGGGTAGGAAGAAGAAGACGAGGAGAAATGTGTTGTGGAATTTGACACCGGGTGCCATCTTGTGGACCATTTGGAAAGAATGCAACACCTGAATTTTTGAAGGTAAGGAAGCCCCGGCTAAAGTTATTGTGGGGGAAGATATTTGTAGCTCTTCTCTTTTGGGCTTCACGGTACGTGGACTTGGAAGGAATTTTCCTTGGGAATTTTATGGATGGGGATAATTCTTTCTGTTCTATGGCTTAGTTTTATCTCATCATTGGTTTCTCCTATAGGCTCTCTTTGGGGAGGGGTATTGATACACTTTTGGTGTATTGATGTATTGCCACACTTATTGTAATCTCTTCTTCGTTTCTCCTTATTTATAATATTATCTCTTTATTTATCAAAAAAAAAAAAAAAATTATTTCACTGTGTTGTAAATAAGTTCTTTCAATTTTAATATTTTTGTAGATTTTCAAAAAATGAATTCATTTCGGTAAATAATATGCCAATCTTATTTTGATAAAAATATAGACAAAACAATTCACCATTTTATGGTATACATAGTAACGTTTAACCAAATTAAACCCCTACCTTTCTGGTTGTTTGAATATATGTATATATATATAAGTTCTATTTATAGAATAATTAAAATAGACTATTTTTGTTAAGTATTTTCTTGCTCCCATACTTAGGTTGATCCTTCCGTTTAATACATAACACTTATCCATGGCCTAAGGATACATATCTTAGTTGAAAACTCCAAATATATGTTTTCTTCAAAATTTTTGGATTTTCAAATCCTAAAAACAATTAAATCCTTGACAAAATGCATACCAATCTACATACACATGATATGGCATGAATTTCATCTTCATTTCATTCTAAATAAACGAAAAAAAACTAATAAACCTTATAGTTATCTCCATTTGTTCTTAGAGCTTTTGGACCGGGAATGTTGAAATGATCTACAAATTGTCATTAAAATACGTAATGGAGTCCTTAAAACTTGCGTTTGAAAAAAACATTTTAAATTTGGAAGAAACTTTGTGTTTTGAGAGCTTCTTTCTTGAAATGATTGAAATCTCCTCTATTTTGGTTGATATTTGTATTCTATATAACCAAAAAAAAAAATATAGCAGGGGGTATATATCATGATATATCCCTCGTTGATGGTAGCAACAAAAGAGTTGTTGTCCTTGATGGATATAATAAATTGTTCGTTGGAGGGAATGCTTCGAGAAATTATGGTGTTTTTGTTCACTTGTGGAAATTTCAAAACAATTGTGGAAATTTCAAAACAGGTTAAGGCATAAACAAAACCAACAAGCTTATCATTAGTTTAATGGAACATGAGAAGCCTTTTTTTATTTTTTTATTTCATTTTTAGTGGTGCAAGTTGTATTTTTTTTTTGTGAAAATTTAGACATACATACTTGGAAAGATGTATAGCAAGTGCAGGTTTTGTTTATGCAAAAAATCGTTTAAGGCATTCTCTTTATGTTCATGAAAAAATATACACAAAACTTGATAGGTAATAAATAACTCTATTGATTAAAAAAATTCTCTTCTATGATTATCAATTATTAGAAGGTTGAATACTATATTCTACATATATAATAGCGGAGAAGTTTTAGAGGAGAGGAGAAACTTCCATATGGTTTTTATTGATTTAGAGAAAGCATATGATAAGAGTACCTAGAGAGTTAATCTGGCGAGTTTCAGCAAGAAAAGGAGTACCAATCATGTAAATTGAGGTCATTAATTTCATCAAAAAAAAAAAAAAAAATTGAGGTCATTAAGGACATGAATGAGGGAACGTAAATGGGGTGAGGGCGGTGGGTAGGGAGACAAATGAGGTTCTAGTAACAATAAGTCTACATCAGGAGTTAGTTATGAGTCTGATGTGGAACAAGTTAGCAGGCCTAGTTCAATTACTTGTATGTTTAGGCCCATACTTGTTAATTGTGTCATACCCATGGATTCTTTAGCAAGCCCAATTATTCGGGTCATTTTTTTGGTTAGGATTTTATTATTATTATTTGTTAGAGTTTGACCAGGAAAGCATTTAGAATTATGATTATCTAGGAAAGCCGTATGAAAATTTTAGTAGAATAACATTTCTTGTTTAGAGGCTATTTTGGATATATTTTAATGTTTTTAGGTCTCTTCAAGTATATGTATTAGATTATGATTTTTTTTATGTGATTAGGATTTAGGAATAAGTCTATTAAAAGGGTCTATTGTTGGTGTAAAGATAGATGACGAAAATTGAATAAAATTTTGCACATTATGTGTTTTTGAGGTGTGACTCCTCGTATTTCTCTGGTATTGGTGAGATTCCATTACCAACCCTTGCTTCGGATTTGTGAGATTCCCTTCTGTTCAAGGTCCTGGAAGTGAGATGTCAGATTGTCCTTCTCTTCCCTTTATTGTTTCTCTTTTTTTTTTTTTTATTATTCAAGCCTATACCCAAAGAGGATCACACTGTCTTGCATCAACTTCCTTATCTTTTTTGTTTTAATTATGAATGAACTGGTAGCTTATATTCAAGAGGAGGTGACCTGGTGTATATTAGATTTTGACAAAACTAGAATTATGGAGGGATATCTTAGAATCAAAAGGCTTTGAAAAAACCCAGTTAAAACCGAGTATATGGAATGCACATTTAGTATAAGTAATAGTAGAGGTGAAGCAATGGTAAGAATTGAGAACCAATATATTCCTAAAAGCAATGACTTGTTCTCTTGGATCAATTATCCATAAGGAAAGGGATACTGATGAGGATGATGCCTACAGTAATAGAGCTGGATGGCTTAAGTAAAGAGGCGCTTCTAGAGTGTTAATGTGATTAACTTGTTCCGCTCAAGCTAAAAGAAAAATTTATACGACAGCTCTTAGGATTGTTATGATGTATGCAGCATATTGTGGGCAACAAAGAAGTAGCATATGCATAGGATGAGTATTACTAAGATGAGATTGTTGAGATGGATGTGTGGGGAGACTTGGAAAGATAGCGTAAGGAATGAAAATATCTGAGAGTGTCTAAGAGTTGTCCATACAGGAGATAAGACAAAAGGAAAGTCGGCAAGGTTTGGACATGCAAAGCGAGTTGCCCATATGGGATTACCGATGATTTGGCTGAAATGGGGCTAATATGTAGATACTGGTGTAGGGAGACATCCTTCCTTAATTTTGTTTTGCTGAGTTTTTGTTGTCTTCCCTCCCCATCCTTGCCCTTGGGAAAGATTGTATTATACTTTTTGATTCTCAATAAATTTTGCTCTTTTTTTTTTCCATGGGAAATTTAAGTTTTGAAATATGAAAAAAATTCGCATACCATATATTTAAAAAAAAGTCCTTTTGGATTAAACTAGTAAACACAGATGGAATCTGATCAGGTTATGAAATGATCTCATTATATGTGATTGTAAAAGGAGGCCATCGCATCTGCTACACCATTAGTCTCCTGAAATGTATGAACAATCTCGCATATATCAGAATAAGACCACATTTGAGTAATCAATCAAAGTATCCTACAAATCTACTCATCGATTGAACTGGGTTCATAGAATCATAAATCACTTATTTTGTGAGAGTGTCCGTAGCAATCAGGACTTGAGATGATTTTTTTTTCATGGGCAGTATACAACCCCAGAAAATAATCAATCTTCTGGGAGTCAAGAGTTGAGATGACTACTTCATGACTCTCTTTTGCTTTTATCTTATTGGATTTATGGACTTACAGATTTTTTTTAGTATTCTTTGGCATAACTAGAATGTTTTCAGTAGTTTTTCATCATATCCTCTATAGACTTGTACTTGTTAGCAGTTTCTAAAATCTGGACTTACACCATATGGTGGAGGCATGCCATTTGTTTCCACTAGATAGAACAATCTGGACCAGGCCAGTTCAGAAAATGTAAATCTTATTAGCTGAAAGGTATAATATATATTATTACTGCTTCAATAACTTATAGCAGAATCTTCTCCATTTTTTCATGAAAATCATGGCTGTAAGTGTTTTCTTTTTCCTCACCTCGAGTTTAAGGTCAAGTAAGGTCTCTTGACTGGATGGATTGGTCCAATCTGGTTCTTAAAACATTGCTTGTTTGTAAGAGTGAGCCCATTCAGTGTATCAATCATATGCCAGTTACTGTGCTAAATGTCTGGTTTTTTGCTACACGGCTGATCCATTTCAACCTTGTTCAGTTTCTGGTGAATACTTTTGCCATTTGGATGCGGTTGGTAGAAGAATTGACTTGGATCAACGACCTGA
>JAUPMG010000013.1:3939537-3949686 GCA_031762675.1 Pachysandra terminalis
TTATGATGCGTAATCCGCGGTCCAGCAATGGATCCCGAAGGTCGCGTCTCGTGATTCGTGTCATCCCACCTAGGGATTTGGGTCACGGGTTTCGGGGTGTGACATATTTTTAGATTCTCGGATGACAGACTGTTGTAGCACTGTTGCAACACTTTGTTACAACAGATCTCCAAAAGCGAGATTTGAAATCAGATCACGATCTTATTCAAATTCTCCTTCAAATCTTCTTGATCTCCATCAAGCATCTTCTCAGAATATTCCCTTATAGATAACCAAACCTTGCTATTAATTAGCAACAATATAATGAAGAGTATCTTGTCCAGTTGGTCACTTGCTTAATCCAGAAAATTGCCATCAACTGAATGACGATTTAGATTTGAGTGATCTACTGATTTAGGAGCTTCTCTTCAAAACACCAGCTGTAGTATCTTACCCAATCTGCAACCTTCTATTTATTTGAGCGATCTTCCGAGATTATAAGTTTCTCTCCAAAGGGCCAGTTGTTCTATCCCACGCACGATCCATACAATCTTGTTACTGAATCAGTATGCATCTTAATTCAGTCTCTTGGAATATTTACAGCTGGTTGTAACATATTCTTTTAGAGATTCTTTCCTAAGACATAACAATCATATTAGAATGAGATCACATGCACATGATGTTAGTACTTAATTTGAAATTAGAAACAAACTGGATACGGCCAAGTATGGAGTTAATTAGAAAGTGCAATATTTGCCAATAATGCCAATACACACGTGAGATCTAACAATCTCCCCCTTTGGCATTTTTGGCAAAACCTCCAATGTTTGTCAAGTGTCAAGAGAAATAACTCACAATTAAATCCATTAAAACAAAGTGAGTACAAAAACAACCATATTTCATTTAAACACATACAAAGTAAGAATCTAATAGATCATTAATATCAACAGAAAGTACTAGTGATCAGACAGTATCAGAGATCAAGTAAAGCCAAACAAACATCATCAAAACAGCAAAAACAGTATATATTACTCCCCCTTCTGTCAAAAAAATGGCCAAAGACCAGTACAACAACATCAAGAAGATGGAGGAGCTGAGGCGGAAGGAGGATCTGAAGATCTGTATAGGTGACTAGCCTCTCTAGCTGCTGCTCCTTGGCATGCAACATCCGAGTCCGGACATCCAATCCTTGAAGCTCCCCCTTGGCAGCTGCTAACTTAGATGTCAAAACTGTTGCAGCTCAGATGATGAAACAGTTCCAGGAACTGTTGGAATAGTAGAGGATGGTTCCGACTGTGAAGACTTCCCCTCAGTGTCAGCCATGTATCTGCCTTGAAAAGTTTCCTAGAAACCTGAATAAGTTTCCTAGGGCACACACGGATATTTGATGGCTCTAGAATAACATGCTGAGACTTTAGTAGAGAAAAAATAAGAGAAGGGAAGGGAAGCACCCAATAAGTGGATTCCACTTTGGCATGACTTACAATTACCTCAAAAATATGTTTCCCAACATTAAAAGCCATCCCAGTGCCAATAATAAACAATAAGGATGCTAAATCCCGAGAAATAGAAGATGTGTGAAGACCGGGAAGCCAATTGGCCAATGCTATCTTATGGAGGATAGCATAACACACACTGAGATCTGCAGAGAGAAAATACTGACATTTGGGCCATTGAACAGTAACAAACCCAGTCAACTCTTTAATGACTAGGTTCAAATCAAAGGACCGATCCAACTCTCGATCGTGAGAGGAGGAGGATAAGGATGTAACACCATTGTATGCATTAATAATAGATGGGGAGAATTCAAAGACTTTCCCTCGGGTAAACACCTTACATAAATTAGGGGAGGAGGAATCAGAAACCTTGATAGAAAGATTTGAGTAAAACTCATGAACAATAGCAGGTGCATCGGCACAAGCTTGACTGACTGTACCCATCAGACCATGGGTCTTTAAAAGATCAACAACGCCAGATTGTTGATGATCAGACAATTTAATTAACCTCTCAGACAGTAATTTCCGTTTGGAAAAACAGGACGAAAGATGACAGTGTAATTGAGATGCAAAACGCACATACCCGGATTTTGGAGGAGGGATAGAAGGTGTGGCTATCTCAAAGCCATCTGATGGTGGAGCAGCAGGACTGGAAGGAGGAGTTTGCTGAACTGCAAGTGGTAATCTGGTGCCAGTGGGAGAATGTGGTTGGGCACTCGAGCCCACATTCCCTGAACGTAATTCCTCATACTTCCGGCGAGATATCTTGAGAACCCCTTTCTTTGTTGACAATTGCTTCTTCCCAATAGACTTCTTAAACAATTTCTTCTTCTTTAATGATTGAACCAGAAATTCAGAAAAACCAGAGGAGGAAGAAGACGACTTGGCAGGTGCCTGCAATTTGGGCACTGACGGTTTAGAAGAACCAGCCCCTCGTTTGAGAAATAAGTTTGGATACCGGGCGGGAATTTGGCTCCGGAAGAATGAAACCGGTGGTGGTGCTGCAGATGAATCACCTACGGGTGGAGGTGTGTTGTTCTGTGAAGAGGACGAAGAAGAGCCAATAGCCATTGGATAACCCTGCGAGTTCCTCTATGCAGACGAGCGACCAGTCAGCTTCGATATGGATGCAATGCGAGTGGTAACCATGCTTTAGAAAATCCAAGAAATTTTCAAGAATTTCTAGCAAAAACAGAGAGTTAGGGTTCTTGAGAAGAAATTAGAAGTTGTTGAAAGATGCGATGAGAACAATAGAATCCTTTTTGAACTTTTAGGGCAAAACCCTAAACCAAGAAAATAACACTCAATGACGCACTACTTTCATAAGATATCAAAATTTCAAAATTTCAGTTAGTAATAACTGGCAGTTGAAGAGCCAAACTTCTGTAGCACATGTTACAACAAATTGGGAATGGAACAGAAAAAAATACCATGGCTCATTAATTTTTAAAATATTGCAAGTGAAATAAAGTCACATCTTCCAGATCAACACATTTTTCAAATTCACAATGTTTAACTTTTAATACTTTAATTGAAAAGTTCTCAGATATAAATGTAAACTGATAAGAATTAGGAACCAATTGTGTGTGCTCAGCAAATTACATTCTTGAAGAATCTATCATATTTCCAACTTGATGTTTCAAATCATCTTTTTGAAGGATCTGTTAAACCTGTCCTTGATCCCCTTTTTTTATTTTAAAATCACTTGGTAGCTTTCACACTTATCACTAGGGTAGCTCTTTTCTTATGGTAGATATTCCTCTACATATTGGTTATACATAGGACCAGATTATTCATAGATAGCTTCACACAATAGTGTAGGTAGTTCTTTCCAATGAAGATTTTCACTATGATTATCTCATGGTAGATCTTCCTCTACATATTGGTAATACATAGGTCCAGATTACTCATGGATATTATCATATACATGTCAGGGTAGAGAGTATCAACAAAATTTTTCAAAAAAAAATCTTGTAACAGTAGTTGTGCATACACCAAGTATTCAGTCCAGAATATGCATGCTGTTGTGCTCAAAAGTTTGGTTCTAAACCCAAAATCAACATGCATCTAAATCTCAGTTTATCAGATTAAAATGTTAAAATTCAAAGATTGTAAACTTGAAAATCAGATCAGATCATGAAGAACTTGTAAATTACATCATGCATAACCCTAAGGTCTTTCTCAAGGATTCAAAACGCATTGCATCAAGAGCCTTAGTAAAAATGTTTGCATGTTGTTTCTCTGTTGCAACAAGTTCTGTAACAACAATTCTGTGCTTAACCAACTCTCTAATGAAATGATGTCTTATATCAATATGCTTGGTTTTAGAGTGTTTGACTGTGTTCTTAGAGATATTAATAACACTAGTATTGTCACAATAAACAATTAAATTATACTGTTTATGGATTACCAAATCCGAATCCGGTTTATGGATTACCAAATCCGAACCATTAGGAGCGGGACGGTTTACCCACTAAACCCGCTCCATTAGCATCCCTAAGCCAATTACTAACATTGGTTTTTGGTCTTTTAATTTATAGGTAATAGTACCGAGTAGATCCAAGAGAGTCTTATTCTAAGAGAAATGAATAAATATATGTGGATAAGTATGCTTTGAATTAGGACAAAAGGTTAGTGGTCACGAAGCTTGTTATTGGCTGCGATACCATATAAAAGGGGAGACTACGTAGTTTTGAAATCGCAAATTCTCTTCTTCTTCATCTTCCTTTGTCTGTTGTGATGACATTCAAGGAAATAAAGAGAGGGTCTTCTATGGCTACTACAATGCTATTTCTTGGGCTTTTAATTTATTTTTGATAGAATTCTTGGGCATTTAATTGCTAGCCTAGATATAACAGGTTTCTCTCTCCTTTTGCCACTGGTGGGCACTCATCACTCTCTAATAGGGGAGATGCGGATTCGAATTTCAGACCCGTGCACAGATCGTCTGCACAGATCGTCTGCATTGAGAATTGTCTATCGGTGTGTGGACCGAAGACGTGATTGGTCAATTCCTTCTAAAAAATTCGATTTTTTCAAAATTTAGAAGATTAAAATATTTCTTTAAAGGTGAATGCGCCAATCACCAGGTCCATGCATCAAAAATCTTCTATCGGTATGTGAACCGAGGATGTGATTGGTAAATTCCTTTAAAAAATTCAACTTCTTAAAATTTTAAGGGTCAAAATATTTTTGTATCATGTGGACAATTTTCGGTGCAGACGATACCGAGTACCCAGACCCTCCCCACCCCAATCCTTCTTTTGAGGAGTATCCTACCAACGTGCCAAGAACAAGAGGAGTCTCTCTCTCTCTCTATGCGTGTATGAGTACGTATAATGTGAAGAAATATTGATTTATTGATAAATCTAAGATCATTACAAAGACTCTATTGGAGATTTAAATAGAAAAAGACATAGAGATAATAATGGAAACTAAATCAACCTAATCCCGTTTTGGTAAAATTTTAAAACCAAATTCATATCTTCCAAATTAATTCAAATATGCAACTTCCTTATAAGAAATGTGAATCTCATATGTACCAAATCTCTGCGCTTTGCTCTGATATATATATATATATATGTCTCTATACTCTCCCTCAAACTCATGCTAATTTATGAATTTGTATGAGTTTGATTCTGATAATTGTATTAAGCTTGTCGATCGCCGAATCGTCGTTCTCTTGCCATTGTCGTTGTTGAGGAGTGTGAAGGGAGAGAACAAAATGGGCCTCGATGGGCTACATAGCTTCTTAGCCAGTTAAATGGACCCCTTGGGTCAATGGCTCCTTGAACCTGCCTATCGTCTTGCCACAGGGGTCATGGGCCATTAACAGGGCCTCTTTGGGGCAAATTGCCTCTTGGAAATAAAATGAGCTTCTTTGGACCTTTTTGAGCATCTTTGAGTTGAATTGCCTATTGGCAATAAAATTGGACTTTTTGGACCTCTTTTTGAAAGGGCCTCTTTGGGCTTTTTTTTCTGTCTTTCTTTTTTTTTTTTAAACACTTTTGTCTTGTCTCCCACTCATTGTCCTTTTTCTTTTCTTTTTCTTTTTTTTTTAAATCTCCACTCAAACAGCAAGATAACCTTCTTTTCTTTTTTTAATCTACTCTCAAACCATTGAGAGAGGAAGCAGCGAGATCTGGGCTGCGGCATTGTCGGAGAAGATGACCTGAGAACACAACGTGACTTGAACTCCACGTATCGGCTTGGCATGGCTTGATGATGATGATTGGAAGATGATGAGTTTTGATAATAACGAAGAAGAAGGCTGCGCAAAATGTTTTGCGCAGCAACACAGCATCAAGAGAAGAAATGTTGTAGCAGGAAAGGATTTGTAGCAACCAGTTCTGATTTGCCGGAGAAGAAAAGTTGCACTGAACGGATCTGGCTTTATGAACTTTGTTTTAAGAGTTTGGAACAGAGGAGAGGAGAGCTTTTGATGATCAGAAAAATACCGTGTTCGGTTGTGTAGATCGAACTCCGGTTGTAGATCTCGGACGAAGCAAATGAAGAAACTTGGTTTTCAGTTCGGATCAGATCGGAGAACCTTGGAGATAAACTTTATTTGTATTCTTTTTTGAGGAATTACTGCAATCGGAACTATGCTTCCCATAGAGTAGTGTCCAGCAGACGGCAATGGTGTTGTCCGCGCAATGATGTAGTGGGACGATCACATCACAGGCAGATCGTTACCTCTCATACCATGAAGAAATATTGATATATTGATAAATCTACGGTGATTACAAAGAAACCCATTTGGAAATTTAAATAGAAAAAGACATATAGATAATAAATCAACCTAATCCAGTTTTGATAAGATTTTAAAACCAAATCCATATCTTTCAAATTAATACAAATCTTCTATTAAATCTGTAACTTCCTTATAAGTGATATACACATGATAATGTGTATCTCATATGTACCAAACCTCTGCACTTTGCTACGATATTTTTGTTTATTTATTATATTTATTATTTTGCAGATATTGGCTAGGGTTTGCTGGGTTTAATGTAAATGAAGGGGTTTTGGCTTGGACGATTTTGCAAAGATGGGATTTGATTAGGTTTTCGAATGTGATTACTTCGATTGCAGTGGCGGCGGAAGGTAGTGTCCGACGGACCGAAAGGTCAAGAGAGCATCTGAAGTAGAATATAGTGCCCGATGGACGACACTATTGCCGCCTGTTGGAAAGGGCGATAAGCAGCGGAAAATCAGTACAGGCTGATCGGAGGGTTTGATACCATGACGAGAAATTGATTTATTGATAAATCTGGGTTATTAAAAAGAGACCCCATTCGGGATTTAAATAAAAAAAGACAGAGTGAAAATAATGGAAACTAAATCAACGTAATCTAGTTTTAGTATGATTTTAAAACCAAATCCATATCTTCCAAATTAATACAAATCTTCCGTCAAATCGACAACTTTCTTATTAGTGATATACACATGATAATGTGTATCTAATATGTACCAAACCTCGGTGCTTTGCTCTGATATATATATGTCTCTATATAATGCACACAAGGGCATGGTAATGGTTCACCTTAACAGGCCATTTAACAGTTAAGATAGTGGGATTGCTTATAATTCTGTATTTTATTATTTTTTTATAATATTTTTTTCCATTTGAAAATTCTTAATTAAGTGCTTATTTTTACTTACTTTTTTTTTTTTAAACTTATTAAAGTCCTTTTTCACACTAAAAGGCATATCTGGTATCTTTAAATTGGTAAGCTCTTATTCTTACCAAAAAAAAAAAAATTGGTAAGCTCCTATTGTGTAAACAGTAAGGAATATTTTACCAATATTTTAATTGGTAAGCTCTTATATAAAACTTTTTAATATAAATATTTTCAAACATTTATTTCTTTTAAACGTTCTACTGATTCGTGTTAAATTAGATTCATTATGTAGCTCTCATCGAAATCTTTATGATGACATCCATTTCTGACTTTTTATGCAATAATTAATTTATTCAATGTGATGCAGGCGTGGAATCGATAGGCGTCTGTTGTGGGATGATGGGCAACAATTTACCACCCCCACATAAAGTTGTAGGTCTCTACAAATCGAATAACTGCGGAAGTATGCGACTTTACGATCCAAACCAAGCTGCCCTCCAAGCTCTCAGAGGATCCAACATTGAACTGATGCTTGGAGTACCAAATTCACAATTATGTCCATTGGCCTAAAAGATCAAATCAAGGTTTCAACAGCTATAGGATTCTTGAACCCCATAATTGGATACCTTTCATTCCCTCCAACTCAAGGTGCATTCAGGGGTGACATAATGGGATTCTTGGACCCCATAATTGGATACCTTTCCGATACCAAGCAACCATTGCTCACAAACATTTACACCTACTTCAGTTACACCAAGAACCCTTGCGAAATATCCCTTTCCTATGTATTGTTTACTGCCCCAGGAGTTGTGGTACAAGATGGTCCGAATGGCTACCGCAACCTCTTCGATGCCTTGTTGGATTCTCTCTACTCGGCTCTTGAGAGGGCTAGCGGGTCGAACGTAGAGGTGGTTATGTCGGAGAGTGGTTGGACGTCGGCAGGTGGATTCGGAACATCCATGGAGAATGCAAGTATCTACAACTCGAATTTAATTCGGCATGCGAGAGGTGGCACACCAAAGACGCCAGGAAGGCCAATAGAGACTTATATATTTGCTATGTTCAATGAGAACCAAAAGCAATCAGAGCTGGAGAAAAACTGGGAGCTCTTTTATCCACATAAACAACTCAAGTATCCAATCAATTTCTGCTGATCAATAACAACTTAGGTATACCATTGAAGCTTCAGCTAAAAAGAGTGATGAACAAGTATGATTCAAATCCTCTTTCCATGCTTTGTCTTCCTAAATAACAAAAGTTGGGTCCTAATCTTTTTTCTAGTAGCAAAACCTTGTTCCTTTTCTCTACATGTGTATTTGAATGATGCCTATGTAGAAGCAAATAATCTTAATAAAGAACTTTCATTCTAGATAGTACTTTATTCTGAAGGAGGACTCCTATAGTTAAAGTACATTTTGAACCGACTCTCACTCTGGGTCTCAAATTGGCATGGCCTTGGGAATTAATATCATTTAGGTAGAGATCGACTTTGATGTGTTTCGGATGAGGATTTTACGTAAGGGTTGGTAGAGAGTCAACCCATAAATATATAGGTTGGATTTGGGTTGTACTTCTTGACCCATCAGATTCCCCTCAACACATTGAACTCTTTGAGGGTAGGGGTGGCTGTGGGCCGGGTGACCTGCCCGGCTTGATCAGCCCGGTCTTATGATTAGGCGGGTTTGGGCAAGGATAGGTGGCCCGTAGGACTAGGCCGGGCACAAATTTAAGGCCTGATTAAATTTTTGGGCCGGGCTCGGGTTCATACTAGATTGGCCCGACCTAGCCCGATATTAATGAGATATATATATATATATATAATTTTTATTTAAATTAAACATCAACTTGTGGCTTTGGTTTAGTGGGGACAAACTCATTCTCTTTGTGGAGACCTATGTTTGATTCGTTGCGATAACAAAATACTAAAACATTTATAACTTTTAATTTAAAAAATAATAGATTTGAATTTATAGGGTTGGGCTCGGGCTTGATGTATTTTAAATACATCGAGCTCAGGCCTGTTCGGGCTTTCGTTATTATAAATTATGTTATTATGGAGTGTAAGCCTGGTCCGAGCCTGCCCCGTTGCCACCCCTAGTTGAGGGTGCCTTGGGACCCTTCTGTTGTAATCCGCCTTAGAAAAAAAACACATTAACTCCTTATCGATCTTATTCGGAACGTTTTGGGTTGGCGTATTACCCTTTGACATGCCATTTTTAACCAGAGCCAACTAATACCGGACTTATGTCAAAAAGTAATCCCCTTGGCATGAGATCTTTAACCAGAGCCAACTAATATTGGACTTGTATTAAAAACTAATATTGATGACGCTCAAATCAGTGAAGGATTAATATAACAAGTAGATGTTAATTAATTGAAGGTTATAGTGAGATGATGACTGTAGAGGAAGTCATTATCCACCAATCTGAGCATGGAAGGTTCGAACAACTTGACTTGTACTGGCCTAAACTAAGAATTGGTTGTTCTAATGCAGGGTCCTCCCTTTTCAATAAGTTGAATGAGATGAAAACAAAGAAGAGAAGTCAGTAGATCAGTAAGGGATGTTCAGCGATACTGTTGATCCACGAAAACGGTTAAAAAAACGAGTTTAACAAAGTGACAGGTGTCACCTTGTGAATGGTTAACCACAGGGAGAATATAGGTTCGAAGGCCTGTTTCGTATTGGCCTAAACTTGACAGCCGTTCCAATACGAGGTTTCCTTATATCGCTAGGTCAAATCATCAACAGACTCAAGGAAGAGGTTTCAAAATCCCAAGGAATGGATCCAGAAATGGCACGTAGGCAGGGAAACTTCTAGGTCAGAGACTTTGAATCTGTCAGCCAGTCCTCCGTCTACACCAAGTGTCCCCTGTTAGAATGAGGATGAGAACTTTTATAGACAAAGTTCTCAATCAAGGTGAAAGCGACAAGTGTCAATCATCGGGGGCCAGACACGATAGGATGATTCCGGTTGTCTCGGCCCATACCTCGACTGTGACCTGTCACTTTATACAAGTGTGCAAGTAATCTCTGTCTTGTGCTCAGTCCC
>JAUPMG010000013.1:3949786-3965388 GCA_031762675.1 Pachysandra terminalis
TATACATACAAGGAATACAACAATACAAATAATCATGGAGATCAAACAACATACTTGCATTCTTCATATTCCATATAGATCCTAGATCTAGCCATGTTAAACATACCAAAATGCAAACCGTCTATATCTATAACATCGATCTAATCCATAAAATTAAGTACCGTAAAAACATAGGAATCCCTACCTCGCTTGTGTACCTAGTATCGACCTTCGTCGATTTGCTCTCATCTCTTTAGGTGTTTCCTGATTGTAGTCTGCTTTTCTTTATCTCCATCCTCTAACCAGTCGTCGTCCTCGCTCTCCTCATGGCCATCATAGCTCACGTCTTCCTCTTCTTCACTTTCTTCATTTTTCTTCTTTCCTCTTGGTCTCCTCATCTTAGGTTTTTCTGCAAACCTTCTACACCTGAATTTTCTGTCTCTCTTGGTTTGGACGTCCCTGTCTAGAGACAGTCTCTCTCCTAGCTTCTAGTTTCACAGCTTCAGTAGAACTCTATCTCTTTTATTTGAATTTAATTTATTTTAGTTTGAATTTCAAATAATTAGAGAATCATTCGTAGGATTATTTGAGTAGCTTAATTCCTTAATTAACCTTATGAATTAATTCATTTACCATCTTAAGTCTCGTTGGGCTTTTATTGAGGTTTGGCCCAATTCGTCCATATTAACATTATGGTCCATATTGTGTAATGGTCAAGCCCAATTAATTAATCTTTAATTAATTAAGTAATAGTCCCAAAGTTTCACATAATTATTAATTAGTCCAATTCTACTAAGTGGTTTTCATAAGATTCCAATGTATAATTAATAAATAATTTGAAATTTAATCATTAATTATCCAGTTGGGTCCAAGTCACTACTGCCGGTCCATATCGGTATCGATTAAACCGATCCGATCCAAAGCCTCACGATACAATAGTTGTAACGTGACTTGGGATCGGATCGGTCCTGACCGATCCCTGTATGAACCGATCAGTCCGATCCTTGAAACCTTGATTGACACTACAAGTGAAAAAATAGTATTCTCTAAATAAGCTTCCATGTGTGAGTTGATAGCTTTCTATGTGTGAAGTGTTTCATCATACAATGGTGACTTGAAAATTTAGAGCTAGCAACGGGTCAGATTGGGTTGGGTTCGAACAAGTCATAAAATGGGTTTGGGTTTAAATTCATTGGGTTGGGTTTGACCGGTTTATTAATGGGTTGAGAAATCATGGAACTGAACCCAATTCGTCAATAAATGGATTGAACTTGTCTAATCCGTTTATATTTTAATTAATTAATTATTTATTTTCAATTTGAATTTTAAATTAGGATAAAATATAGCATCATTCAATATACTAAATTTTAATAAACATTATAAAAATATTTAATAAACATGATTATTTTCAAAAAATAAAAATAAATATATATTTTACTCTATATAGTAGGTTTCAATATATATATATATAGAATTATAAAATGTAATTATATATCTTAATATACCCATAGCTCATCATAAATAAGTCAAATTTTTTATACCATTGTCTAGGAGCTTGTTTCAACTCATGCACGCTTTTCTTTAACGTGCAAACTAAGTGCTCTTTATCCTTAACTTCAAACCCTTCTAACTGTTTCATATAAATTTCTTCCTTCAAATCACCATGAAAGAAAGCAGTTTTGACATCTAATTGCTCCACATCTAGATCTAAGCTTGCAGTTAGACTTAGGATCATATGAATGGGTGACGTATTCACAACAGGTGAGATCTCATTAAAATCAACTCTTTTTCTGCTCAAAACCTTTCACAATAATTTGAGCCTTGTACTTGTTTCCTACCTTCATTCTTATATCTGAAAACCCACTTGTTTTACAATACTTTTCGACCCTTTGGTAACTTGACCAATCATATGTAACAATTTTATAGAAGGAATCAATCTCATCTTGCATAACTTTAAGCCACTTGTCCTTTTTCTCATGAGCTTTAGCTTCTTGAAAACTTTCATATATACTAGCAGGTGACACGTGTAATACTGCACATTGATATTTTGTTTAAAATTGAAAGGGTGGGAATAGTTATTCTAATTACTGCATATGCTCTTGTATTGGATGTTTTACGTTGGCTTTTTGGAGGCTCCTGCTATTGGCTCCCCTGATTTTTTATTTATTTTTTTGCTTCGGTTTCCTCAACCTTGTCAGGGAGTGCGTGTTTGCATTGATATATTGTGTGTTATGCTGTTGTGGATTGGCTGAGTTCTTGCCCTACCTCTCAACTGCTACCTTGTCACTCTCAGTGCCTCGAGAGATTCTGTTGTTGTAGTAGGGTGGAAGGACATGGTGTGCCCAGTTCAGTGCTTTAGTTGCACTACATTCAGTTTTGTTCTGCTGCAATGGTGCTGACCTGATTTCAGTGTTGTTCTACTGCTGTTTGTGCTCATTTATTCTACAATAGATGAAGAACAAAATTATATATTTGAAGGCTTAAAATCTTTGGTGGTCACTGCTATTTCAAATCTTCGAAGCCCCCCAACAAGATGCATTTAAGAATCTAGCTTCAATTGTGTAGTAAAAAGGCACCCTAGTGAAGCAAATGCAAGAGGATTCCTAAGGATTTAGCTGGTTTTTCTCTATACTTGGGGATATCAAGCATGATAATTCCCTCTGTTCTGTACTGACCTGTTGATAATTGGTGGGATTGTCTAAAATGTTCCAGCTATGGTGTAGTCACTGTAGTGCTTGGGTTCCTCTTGACTAATTCTCGTATGCTAGCTGCTACTATCTTGGTGAGGCTCCTTTGGTGTTTAAGTAGATGACACAGCCATTTTTCAAACAATAGCTCGCAGTTATTTATTGGTCCTCATTGATCTCTTCATATATCCAAGCACGACGAACAGCTAGGGGAGTGGGTGTTATGATCCTCTAAAGGCCTTTTGTATAATCCTTCATCAAGTCATTTTGAGATATACTTTAGCACATACGGCAGGCTGTTGCCGAGATTTAGTAGTTTCCATTGGAAAAAAACTTCACTTTGGGGTTTTGGTTTTATTTCTCCCATTTGTATTGTTTTAACGAGGTTCTATCATTAGAAAAAAAAAAAAAAGAATGGTTAATCTAATCGTCTTTTATTAGAATAAATTAAAAGATACATTATTTTTTAGTTTATTAAATATTTTATTATATTAATAATTATTTTAAAAAATTTAATTTTTTTTAAAAATAATACACTTTCCGATAAGCCTTTTTTCTTAATAATAAAAAATTAAGCACGCTTTTCAATGAGCTTTTCTCTTAATAATATAGATATATAAATAATAAATAATTATATATCATAAACGGGTCAACCCAATCCAGTTAGATTCGAGTTAGGTTCAAAAATTGCCAGCTGTGCTTTTCCTTAAAAGTATAGATATAATAATGAAAGTTGTTTTAGGGAAATTTAAAAAATAAATAAAAAATAACATGCTTTCTGATGGGCCTTTTCCTTTAGTAGTAAAAAAATACACGCTTTCCAATGGGTCCTTTCTTTAATAGTATAAATATAAAAATAATAAATAATTAAATATCATAAAAGAATACTTGAATACCCAACGAGTTTTAAGGTTAAATTCAAGTTAGGGTGAAAAATTTAAATCTAACTCCAACCAAATTATTAAACGGGTCAACCCAAACAAATTAGATTCGAATCAGATTCAAAAATTTCCAGCTGTACTTAAAATAAATTGAAAAAGACAAGGTATTTATAAAAGTAAGCTATGGCGGCAAGGCTACCTAAGGACTAGATCGTAATTTTTCAGAACTTGATGTATCTATTCGATTATTTTCCCGCATGTTGTCCCTGTAGATAGCCTAAATACCCGTACAAAACCGGATCCTTGAATAAAGTGAAAGCTTCTTGTCAGACTTGTCAGTGCCATTTGTCAATAGTCAATTGGATATAGCCATTAAATTATTTGTGCAGGACATTTCCGTCCATCTAAAAAAGACAGAGAGATAAAAGGTCGGTTTCTGTCACCGAAAACAAAACAAAACACTGAACGGCAAGGCTTCTTTATTGTTAAAGAAGTGATAGATATCCAGTCACTGTCAAACGGTAAAGTTGTAATTTAAAATAACTTCTTGGGCTATAAATAGACCTTTTATAGAAAACGGAGATGTTTTAAAGCTCGCCCGATAACCCTTAACGCAAAAGCTTTGTTCTTTCCGGAAATCGTCTGTCTCAAAAATTTTATATTTTCTGTGATTTCATGGATTGGAATAAGTTCTGATCGATTCTCTGAGAAGAAAATCTCGAAACCCATATCTGGATTTTGCGCAGAAACTGGAGATTCTGTTCTTATTTTACTTAATTGCGTAGTAGATCTTCTATCCTGATTTCTGAAACAGAATTTCTGTTCTGTTGTTCTTTCGGGTTTACTGGGTTTGTTCTTATGAAGAAGGAGATGGATGATTGGAGAAGGCATCAAGGAGAAAATTATCATCAGGAGGTTTCAGGGGCGTCTTCTAGATGGCAGAACAGAAAACCCCCTCGTGGTAATTTTAGATTGTTTTGTTTCTCGGTTTGTGAAATTGTTGGAAGATGGGTTTCTTGTTGATTATATTTTTTGGAGAATAGAAATGGGATTTTGTTGATTAATTTATGATCTATCCCTTTTTTCCTTTCTTTTTCAGATTTGATTTTACATAATAGGTAGTGTGATCTTTCATTTAATACTGGTTTTTGATGAGAGAAGATTATGTTAGTTTTATGGGTTTGAAAAATTAAAGCTGCGATTGGTTTTTGATGATGATTTCAAAGTTGGGGTTTTGGTGTTTCTTCAGTTAATCTGTTTTTTTTTTTTTTTTTCGAGCTTTATTATAAGGGGGAAGTGGGTTTCTGGTTTTATGAGTGTATTCCATTTGTCTCTCTTTGAATCTGTTTCTTTCTCTTTATATTATTCTGCATTTGTTGAATAATTGCTTTCTTTGATTTTAAAAAACTTGATTTGGGGAATAGGGGCATCATTATTATTATTTTTTCTCTTGGAAATTGTTCTTCTCCAAACCCAATTGTGATGTTGTAGGGTTCTCTTTTCAGTATCTATTTATTGATAATTTTTTTTTTTCATATTTATTTCAGGATCTTGGCAACCAACTGTACCTTCATGGGAGAAGAAATTCTGTACCTCAGTAGGATCAATACCATGGAGGAAGCTGCTAGAAGTGAAGAAGGTAATGTCCTACTATGATAATGTGGTTCAGTGGAATGATTCTGCCGGTGAAGAAGCTTTCAACAATGCGAAAAACCGCTTTTGGGCAGAGATCAATGGACTCCCTTGTGACATCTCTTTGCCGGATCCCAATATCTACATTGATGAAATTGACTGGAACTGTGAAATTGATCCTGAGCTATTATTGGACTTGGATCGTGAAGCTGTGGTTCCTGACGAGGAGGAAAAAGATGGGAAGCTTGGGCTTAATGGTGATTCTCTCTTCTTCTTGAATCGACCTATACCGTGCACTGGATGGGGTGATGCAGAGGAGGATCCGATCAGAACAGCTAACAACTCATCATCAGGTCATGGATTGGGAGTGTCTGATTGGAATGCGGATAATCACGTCAACTCTTGGGAACAAAACTGCGATCAAGGTGATAAAAATGTTAAGGATCAAGCATGGGGAGACCAAGGGAGTAATAAATGGTCAAGGAACGAGTGGGAGAAGGATAAGTATGAGACAGAGCAAACCGGTGGAGGCTGGGGAACCTGGAACAGGAGTTACTGGAAGCAAGAAGATGCTAGTCAGTACATGTCTAGGTATAGAACCTCGAGATTCCACGGTGATGACAATGGGTGGAGGAATGGAAGAGGGAAGAAGAGGGTGAATTTTGTTTGTGACCGCCCAGTGATGGATAAAAAGCAGGCTCCACGACACTGGAACTCAATTACTTCTTGCGGACCGATTAGCCATCATCAATCTGGTGGAGCCGGCAGGCCGTGGAGTTGGGAGAAGCCGGTTTCTTAGATAAGATTTAAACTCTTTTCTTCACTATTTCATTTTTTATTTTGTGTGTGTGAGCAAGAAGCCTTGCTTTCGGTGAGCAACTTAGCCAACTTTGGAACAAAAAATTTGATTACCGACTACCGAGTCTTGTAAGAGTTGGAGTAGTTGCTTCCACTGAGATTTTGAACCTGTTATTTTCGTATTGGAAGTTGTATGTATGAGCTATATGGTCGTTTGATTCTTTTAAGTTTTCTGGGTTTAGGAACTTTAGTATTATAAACGTCAATTGAGTTGCTTATGGTGTAGTCAATTTCTGAAGAGCTATTTCTACCATGTCCTCGGAAGAAGGTGTATGTAATATGTATTAGCCCTTTGTGTTGGCAATTTATGCATGAAAATCATGAATGAATACTTATAGATCAGTTCTTATTCTATCTGTTGATACATGTTCCTTCTGTTCTTTAATTGTTCTTTCCTTTTTTTGTTTGTGTGTGTGTGTGTGTGTGTGTGTGTGTGTGCGTGCGTGATTTGTACATTGTTTGATTTGGATGAGCACAGATTAGACAAGCTTTCAGTTTAATTATATATATTAACTAGATCATGCTAGTTCTTTTTTGAGAGTTTTGAATGCCATTCTTTGATATCATTGTGACTCACTTTAATTAACTATGATCAGAACTAGCAGATGTTATATCAGTAGCTAGATTTGTTGCATGGAGTCTGTTAAGATGTGGTGGTTCTTGAAATTGGGAAGTTCAAATTAAGAGGGCCAAGGTATGATCCCTTCATCGCTGCTCTTATGGCTTTATTCAGTTCCAGATTTTGTATTTACCAGTTATGATTTGATTGATTTCCTCTTAGAACAGTACTATATGGAGCTGCATTTTTCCTTTATCTTGATTTCATGCTGCAACGTGGGTTTTGGTTGATAAACACTGACTAATAACCTCATGCTAAAGACCAAAGTTTGGAGGGTTGAAACTTTTTGAAGGGTCTCTTTCATAAATATTTTAGTGTCAGTTATGCTTGAATCCAGTGTTCTAAATGTCGAAGACATGTCGCCATTTTGACCTTGGGCGACACAACATCAAGGGAAATTGCTGGAAGTCGATTTTCTCTGATGTCGGCGACTCGCGAAATATCGCCACTTGAAGGGGGATTTGGGGGAAATGTCGATCATTTTGATGGACATTTTCCGACAACTCATTCTCCCCTATTTCTTTTCACACAAAAACCAACCAAATCTGATTTTTTTTGGGGTTCAAATCTAGCGTGCTTTGGAGTAGAAGATTGAAGATTCAATGCGCGATTCGACACATTGAAGGTAAAACGTGTATTTTTTGGTATTGTTGAATGAATGTTAACCCTTTACTTTACAATTTGTGTTTTATGTGTTTTTTTCAACATATTCTGATGTATTTTAATGTATTTAGTTATTATTTAGACATAATCTAGGATTTAATTAAAAAAAAATGTATTTGGGGGTTAATTTCCCAGCTTTTTCTCTAATCTGGCGGAAATTTCTCCCATGCACCGACATGTCGCTGGTCAGACTCAGAGACATGTCCAGCACATTGACATTTAAAACCTTGCTTGTATCAATCCATGTCTATCTGGTTAAATTAGAAATCATCTGACGGGCTTTAGGCGATTAACATTCACTTGCTATCAAAACACATTATCAACTACTTGCAAAACAGATTGGGATTACTGTAACAAGTTTCTGATACCTTTTCCATTGACAATGAAAAGAAGAATTGTGTTCTTGTAAATGATGTTCATTACAGAATCTTACCCTTCAATTTTGTATTGTTTTCGCAACTCTCTTTAGCTTGGTATCAGTACAATTAGTCTATTTTCTTCTCAATCATGAATCACAGAAGACAACACGAGTCAGTTTAGAGCACATGGAGTGAGGAAAGCTTAGCTAACCCCCACCAAATTCTTCATTGTTTTATTGTAGGGAAGTAGATTCTTCATGCATGTACTATTGAATCCAGAAGCTGCTAAGAAATTGCAACCCAAGCAGAAGGAAAACAACAGGTAGGGTGTCGTTGTCGTGCTTTATTTTGTTTGTTTTGTATTTGAGTTTGGGTAATGTCTGGTGCTGCAATATAAGGAACCACCTAGCACACATTCCATATAGTAGGAAGCTGTTGGGTGATAAGAGGAGCTGTTGGGAGGGTTGGTCCCGACTCAAAACTGTACTGTTATGCGAGCAAGTTTTAACGGTGCTTCAATGATATATATTGTTCATCAATGCTCTATTTGTTTTTAGGGATGATGGTTTCGATTATGATGTCGATGGCTTTCTTTTTTTGTAGGTTAAAAGTATCGTTTGATACTGGTACGTATTGAACTGGTCCAAGATATATATAATCAGTACGTGTCGAACTGTTTCTTGACTATCTGAGATTTCCAACATGTTTTAACAATGCCATTCTTTCAGGGGCTTATTTCTGTTTTAACAATGGCATTCTTTCACTGATTTTAGTTCGACAGATCCTGATAGAGATATGCAAAAAGTTTGTAGGGAAAGCAGATGGGTCAGACCACAGATTGCTCTCCCAATGGAGAAGACCATGTTCAACTGAACTTGGAAGGTTCAGTCAAAAACAAGAACAAAGCAACAGCAGGTGGGGGTTTTGCATCATGGCTCCGGAGTCGGGACAACCTCAGCATGATTTTTGTTTAAATATGGTTTACATTGATGTTCGGTTAATAGGAATGAATGAGAAAAGTTTTTCATCTGCTCTTTTTACCCTTTACGGTGCAGGAAGAAGAAAGCTTTAGTGGTGAAGGGTAAGATGAAAAATATGCTTTTTCTTCTCACATTTTTTATTTATACTTTTCATAACTTTTCTTTTTTATCGGAAAATGAAAAGGGCCCCTTTTTGCAAGTAAAAGAGTGATTGAAACATTTTCTATGAAATCCACACTTTTTGGATATCCAAACACGCATATTCTGTAAGAAAGTTAAAACATTTTATGTGGGACATGTTTTGCAGGTATCCAAACACGCATGTCATGCAAGAAAGCTATCTGTTCTTTATTTTTCCACAAATCCGGCTATCCAAACAGAGCCTTCTTGTTTAGAGTAGCAGACTACCTTGCTTCTATAATTCATGGAATCTCATTATAATGTATTTGGCTAAACAATTTTCCACCAGAAGGTAGATACAAATGCTCGTGTGAACCAGTCGGTTAGGCCGGTCTACTATTTGTTCATAGAGTTAGTCAAAGATCAGATTTGGTGTAGTAGCCACGATTACTTTTCAAACTTTGACCATTGACAAATAACAATATATCATCTTAGCTTGAAAACATGTTACAACAATTCCTCACTTAACGTGCCAGTTATAAAACAAAGAAATCTTCGTTGGTTGTTTATATCCTTATATTTAAGAGACAAAAATGCTTTTTCATACTTTGATTAATACTCCTAAGGATAAAATTTGATTAACACTTTTGAAGATAAAAATTCCCTTGTGGTGTATGAATAACTTATCTAACTCAATCATAAATATCTCATTATTATTCTTTAATTTTTTTTTAATATTTTAAATCCTTTTTCGTTACACTAGAATAGTACAACCATAAAAAAAAAAAAAAAAAAACAAAATCAAAATCAAACCCACTACTAACATAGCTAAAACCTTGTATTATCATTCACAAAATCAGTCATGTCGTTACAAAGATAAAGATGGGAGGATTTGGCTATGAAATCTCCTTTGTTATCCCATATCCATTTCCTTTGGTCACTTTCCTCACCCTCACTACTACTTGTAATAATGCCAATAAATATTATAGTGGTTCTATATCTATATCAAACAAAGACCTTATTATGATGTTCCAAGCGATTCTTTCTCCTAGTTTGGATATCATATCACACATCCTCCTAAAAACTCACCTTCTTCCCATTTCAAACTCAAAGACAAATTCCTTTCTTAAATTCTTGTAAACCCTTTATGATTACGTTCCATAAACCCACTTAATTAGAACCTTTGCCTAGTCTGGAATCCCATTCCCTTGATTCCTTACGATACTTTTACCGTTATAATCTTTTTTCATAGATTCCACCTTTCCTCCCAAAACCTCCACATGTCCCTTAGAAGTGTATTTTTAAATCTGGCAATTGACCTGAGCCCAATCCCCTCGATTTAATAGGCTTACACACTCTCCCAATTAACCAAGTGAAATTTCTCAACAAGCGAGGTAAAGTCATAGAGACGTTCCTGAGAATTGATCCTGCCTTCATCATGTGTAGTAGGCTTCCCAAAAAGTGGACTGCCTCTTATGAGGGAGGGAAATTGATTCAATAGTCCAAAGTGCTCAAATTATCCGAGTTCTCAAGGTGGGCAAAACAATATGTAGCTAAATTCACCGCATGCCTCTAATCTTACCTCCTTTGGACAAATATCTCCTTTCCATGTAGACGACCTTTGTTCCATGTGCTCTTTTATAAGATTTTGAGTTGAGGTAGTCTTGAACTTAGCTCCAGTCGAAATGCCTCAGCAAGTCCATAGAAAGTTGTTTTGGCTTTAGTTCCTTTTTTTCTCTTTTATCAGGTTCATGGGTCTTCTGTTTTCTTCTGGCATGACTTGTGGTTTGGGGAGGTTCCCTTTTTTATTCGGTTTCCTAGACTTTTCAGATTGGTCCAATGTCTGATCCTTGTTGGTGAGTGAGATCCTTTCTTGGTCCGAGTTGGATCTTGTCTGGAATTTTTCCCTTTGGAGGAATGTTCGGGATGCAGAGCTGGGTGAGACGACTTCCATCGTGGAGTCTCTCGAGGACTTTACCATAAGTCAAGAGTGGCCGGATAGGAGGATCTAGACTTCGGATCCTAAGGGAGTTTTTTTGTGTCGATCCTTCTTCTCTTAGTTTAGGTCTAACAGTCTTGGGACTCCTATCTCTTTTTCCGCCCAAGCTGTGTGGTCCTCTCCGGCCCCACCCAGAGTCAGGGCATTTGTGTGGTCTGTACTACTTTATTGCATTAACATGGCTCATATGCTTCAGAGACGGAGGAGATATATGGCGATCTCTCCTCTCATGTGCTTTCTATGTAGACAGGTGGAAGAGACACTTGACCACTTGTTTCTTCACAGTACGGTGGCTGCTGAGGTGTGGAGGTTCTTTTGGAACAACATTGGGAGGGCATGGGTCATGCCAGGGAGTCTATGTCAGTTATTTGCACAGTGGAGGTTTCCATGTTTGGCGGTGAGGGGTTGTATCTTGTATCTACTTGTTATTTTGGCCATTTTATGGCATATTTGGAGGGAGCGTAGCGTAATCAGAGGATTTTTCATGACTCTTGTTCCCCAACCTCCAGTGTGATCGAGGGGATATTGAGGTCAGTGGCTTCGTGGGCAGCCATGACGACTCATTTTAGTGGTATTATGGCTGAGGAGATACAGAGAGAGTGGTACAGGATCTCAGTGAGTGACATTGTTTCGGTATCGACAAACCTTGTTTGCCCCCCTCCCTCCGATGTTTGGGTGTGTGAAGCTTAATGTTGAATGGTTTCTCTCAGGTGGCTGTGGGACATTCTGGCCATGGTGGTGTGTTTAGAGATAGTAATGGTGATATCCTTTTTGCCTTCTTTGGTCTTGTGGCGAGGCGGGGGGCGTGCTATCCTTGTTGTCGTTGTGACCGGATTAAGGTATGCCAGAGCGAGGGAATATCAGGATCTAATTGTTGAGAGCTCGTCTTCATCCGTTATCGACTGGTGGGTGAGAGTTGTGGAGTGTGACTTGAGGCTTATACACTTGGCCCAGTTGGTCTGGTCCTTATGTCGCGAATAGAACATTTCATTTCATCTCGTGTCTAGAAGGGCCAATTGGATGGGGGAGATTTTGGCCAAGAGGAGTATGGAGAGAGATGTCTTGTTTGAAGGGGTTCATACTGTAGAGATGTTGCAGGATGTGCTATGAGATCTATATGTTTTATTGAGTGGTTTGGCGTGGTGTTCGGGGTTCGACTGTTTAATTTTTGTTATGTGCTTTCTCTTGTTTTCTCTGCTCCTTTACCTTGAGATTGGTCCTCTTTCCCTGGAGCCTGTATCTTTGTTTTCATGCTTTTCCTTTTTATACAATTCATCAATTATCAATATATATATTTAGTTGGAAAATATACCTTGAAGATCATCAATATCCATCCCCTTTGCCATATAAAAAATCATATTTGTTGAAAGATTAACTTTGAGTCTTGAAATAGCTTAAAAACAAATAAGAAAATTCCTCAATTGAGATCGAGATGTTCCGTAAAAAATCTAAGTGTCATCTGCAAATTGAAGATATGAAATACTAAGATTCTCAACCTGTACTACAAAATATTCCAACCAAACAGAATTGAGGCTTCTTGACAAAGTCTACTAAGGGATAACAAAATGATAAAAAGGATGGGAGGCAGAGGATCTCCATATCTAACACCGATAGAAGACTTAAAAAAAACCATGCAATAACCCACTGATCACCATATACAGTAGCACGAAAGTAATATAGTTCTGACCCATTGTCTCTACTCCTCTCCGAACCCCATGCATCTCAACATAGTAAAAACAAATCTCAATCTACTTGATTATACGCTTTCTTTATGTCCAATTTCCACGTCAACCCATTCTCTTCCTTCTTTGATTTAGAATCCAGGTATCCATTGCAATGATAACTACATTAAAAAATATTTATTCCCATAATACAATCTGTGTCTGACAAATCACCTCAGGAGGCACCATCATTAACCTAGTGGTTAGCATGTTAGATATAATCTTATACAAAACTACCAATCAAACTAATGGGCTTGAATCCTTGATATTAGAAGCACCTTATTCGGGATAACTAGAATAAAAGTTTTATTAGCACTTTTCTTTAACCTCATATAGAGAAAGAAGTCTTCAATAGCTCTCATCAGATCGTCCTTTATAGTGTTTCAACATTTCTTATATAATACGAATGAAAATTCATTTAGTTTTGGTATTGTACACACAAATTTTGTTAATTGAAAATCAACGAACAAGTTATGCTGAACAAAATCCATTTATCGATTTAAAAAGGGGAGATTACAATCTCTAGGGATTTTCTTTGTACGTAAGAAGATATCCTCTGATTATTCTCTTCGGCTTCCTCGATTTAAGGGCTAAAAATTGCGTATTCTTAAATCGGGATTCTTCTTGATGAAAAGTGGTAGATTTGTAGATTTCATGAACCAAGTAGTGGGGATTTGTTATGAAGTCTTCGGCTTGATCTTCGAGCTTGTAGACTTATGGAAGATCAGGAGAGCTTCGTCTTGATTTGGATCTCTGGGCTTTTAAGTGTATTAAGAGAATGAACAACTTGAATCTTCAGGCTTGAATGTTGTATTTTTTGGCTTCTAATCTACAAATCTCCATGTCTTCAGGACTTCAAATCTTCAAGGTGTCAGAGCAATAGAGATTCAGTATCTCTTCTCCATTCTAATCCTCTAGAATGTGAGAGGCCATCTCTATTTATAGATTTAGAGTTGTTACAGTTGTATTTGATCTTAACCACTAGTAGAGAATTATCATCAATTTTTAGAGACAATTCTCCATTTATCAAGAATTATCTAGATTTAGTGATAATTCCTTATTTATTAAGAATTATCAAGATTTAATAGATAATTCTTTAGAGCAATTTACGTAGCTCTTTTCCAAAGTCAAAGATTCCATTTTCTTATTTGAGGAGTCTTATCTCTAAGAGATCGTGCCATATGGCATATTTGGATTTCAAAATTTTCTTTGTCTATAGGTGCTTTATCCCCTTTACGCTCCCATATCACTCCCTTCACCCCCTTTTCTATTATCCACTCCAAGGAATCTCAGTCCTTTTTAGGAATGCTAATAATTCCAACCCATCCAACCAAGATCTATGATGTGCAATTATATTTACCACTCGCAATAGAATGAATCCAAGTAGGATAGGGCTATGTTGAGGGTGTCGAACCACAAGGATTGATGGGATTTAGACTGTCAATTTTACCAGATTAATTCTAAATAAATAAGTAGACAGATCAAAGGAATGTGTAATTTTAATTCTAAAAACTAAATTAAACTAAATTAAAGGGATCTAAATCAATAAGATAAACGGTAGAGCATTGATGATCCCTTTAACCTAATGAATATGGTTAATCTCATGAAATCTAAGAATTTAATTCAATGTCTGAAATACACTTGTGTGGCTACAAGCTCACTACAATGTCACCAAAAATGTATAATACTAAAGAATAAGCATAGTCAATCTTCGATTTCTCTAAGCATAAACTATCAAAATCCTTAGTATGAATTACATTATCATAAGGGATAAGTATAACCCATCTTCGGTAGGCATCGACTGTCCACCAATACTAACTAACTAATTTGCAACACAACCCGTTTTCCTTAGGCATGGCCTATGAAATCCATCTTAATCATCATGTCATTAAACACTGCTGCATAATTAATATTCTTATAATCACAGAAAATAAGAATATTTTGGGTTCAATCCTAATAAATCTATGGCCAGTAGATTTTATTAAAATCGATTATAAACATTAAATCTGATTCTTGGTAATCCTCATAACTATGCAACTATTAAACAATTAAATTAAAAACCTAAAAACCATGAGATTAATACCATAAACAATAAGTTAGAGTTTACATCAATACTCCACACGGAATTTAGCTACTCATGGATGGGCTGGTCTTCAACGTTGATGCATAGAATTCCATCTCCATTAACAGCCGAAGTCCTTCAGTTCTTCTTCTTCTCCAAACGCAAAAACTAGAAAAACAAGATTTCAGATCTCAGAGAATTCTCTTCGAAATTCAATTCAATTCAATCTAATTAAATTCATAATAATGTACATCCTATCTGGAGTCTTATAATACATATTTCTCAGTTTTGAAGTCATCCAAAAGGACAAGGCAACCAATTGCATGTAAACCCAAATACTAAACAATTACGTAACTGCTGCTGAAAACCCGTATGCGCTCGATAGCATATATGTGTGCTCGATCGCAATGTGATCGAGCCTAAGACTCTGCGCTTGATCGCAGAGTACAGTTTGCCACTTTCTGGGCTTGTTCTTTGACTTAGTCTTTTGGGCTTCTACTTGGGCTTTCTTCTTGGGCTTCCTCCTCCACCTTCAAGGTGTAATTGGCTTGGGAATCCTCATTCTTCTCCAGCAATGAAGCTTGGTGCTTTTAAGGCTTGATTTGGCTTAGTTAAGTCCATATTCTCCCAATCATCACCAAACTTGCAAAACAACATAAATGCATTAATTAATTCACATAAACGCAACTCTAAGACTAATAAGCATGAGTAATAAGTCAAAAAGTTCAAGTGTTACACTTATCACACCCCCAAACCTACACTTTGCTAGTCCTCAAGCAAATGAAGAATTAAACTAATACTCCTTTAAATCCATCCATCCATATTATTGCCATAAGAAAAATATTCGAAATCAGTGATCATATCAGCAGTTAGGAAATCAGATATTAACCTTTATAAATTAAATCCAAATCACTAAGAATTAAGTCTTTGACTCCACACTATATTCAAAATTAAATCTTAATCCCATCCTGTTAAATACACATACTCAAGCAATTTTAATACATGCAAGTGATAGTGAGAATCATAAATCATGAAAGAATGC
>JAUPMG010000013.1:3965488-3978913 GCA_031762675.1 Pachysandra terminalis
TAAATGTTATTTTTAAACTTTAGTAATATTTTTATAATACCTATTTTACCCCTAAACTTTCATAAGCACTTAAATAACTGCATTTATCAAACGCTATTTTCTTCAAATAAACAGTTTATTGCTGCTGTGGATAAGTGCTCCCATTGAGCAACTTATCAATGAGTGCTTATCCATACGCACAAGCCGGGGCAAACACACCCTAAACGACTTAGGCCAGATGGGACATTATTAAGGAAGATGTGATTAAAGAGTTTCTTACATTTATTTTCTTTGAAAAAGAACCTAACCACGCCTTCATAACATTAATTCCCCAAAACGAAAACCCAAGAACCAGTTTGGATTATTGGCTTATTAGTTTATACAATTTTATTTATAAAGTCAGAAAAAGTCTTTGGTAAATAGAGTGAGGTCGTTAATGACCAAATTGGTTAGCCTAAACTAGATTGCATTTATTCATAAAATACTTCTAAGAAAGAAAGTCGTCATGCAAACACTAATAGAACTGATAACTGATTATTCGGATTAAGGTGAAAATCGGTTCTAAGTTGATTTGTATTTCAAGATCTTAAAATAATCAATTATCGGTTTCGTTGATGCTTCGTGGGATTAATCCTTGTGAGTTTGTTGCGGGAAAAAAAGAAATTAAAAAAAAAGTGTAATTTTGTATAACTTTTTTTAAAACATCGATTGCAGCGATATGAAGGTGTAGAACTAGAGACTTTAAACCTTTGTATGGCCAATGATATGACAAAACCTATTACATAAGAAGTAATGAGGTTTATATGGGTTGAAAACCTATTACATAAGAAGTAATGAGGTTTAGTTAGCTGGTAAGACAGACCTATCACCAAACTGTGGAAGAAAACAACCGAAAAAACACAGGAAAAGAGCAACGCATACTCAGAGCAAGAACTACTCACTACAGAAGAAGAAGAAGAAGAAGAAGAAGAAGAAGAAGTAGTAGTAGTAGTAGTAGTAGTAGTAGTGATGAAATAAGGAGGGGTAAGAACAAACCTCCAAATGCCTCCTCCGTCCTACCCCACCATGCCCAAAAAGTTCTACTTCTTCTATGGCCACCGTAAGCCTTCTCAGAACCGACCCACCGTCCATGGCGGCCTCTTCTCTAATCGCAAAACCCTAAACCCTAACCCTACCACTCCCAAACAAAAACCTAAATCCCCTTCACCCATCTTCGATCTTCAAAAATGGGATCCCGAATCCCCCAATTTGCTTACAACCCCACCAACGAAAACCCCATCAGAGAAATTCTTCTCTGTAGCTCGAAATCTCTCTCCAATTGCTCGATACATCTGTGATTCCTTCCGTAAGCACAAGAATTGGGGACCCCAGATCATCGTTGACCTCAATAAGCTCCGGCGAGTCACCCCGAAGCTCGTCGCCGAGGTTCTCAAAGTCCAGACTGATCCAAGAATTTCATCCAAGTTCTTCCACTGGGCAGGTAAGCAAAAGGGTTATCGACATGATTTCTTTTCTTACAATGCGTTTGCTTATTGCTTGAATCGAACAAACCAGTTCCGGGCTGCCGATCAGGTGCCGGAGCTCATGAACATGCAAGGGAGACCACCTAGTGAGAAACAATTTGAGATTTTGATTCGGATGCATTCGGATTCCGGTAGGGGCCTTCGAGTTTATTATGTTTATGAAAAGATGAAGAAATTTGGGGTTAAACCTAGAATTTTCTTGTATAATAGGATAATGGATGCACTTGTGAAAACCAATCATTTGGATTTGGCAATGTCGGTTTATGAAGACTTTAAAGAAGATGGTTTGGTGGAAGAAAGTATTACTTTCATGATTCTCATTAAAGGGTTGTGTAAGGATGGAAGGATTGATGAGGTATCAGAGCTTTTGAGTCGAATGAGAAGGAATTTGTGTAAGCCGGATGTTTTTGCATACACGGCAATGATTCGAGTAATGATTTCGGTGGAGAATTTGGATGGTTGTTTAAGAGTTTGGGAGGAAATGCACAAGGATGGGATTGAGCCTGATGTTATGGCGTACACGACTTTGATTATGGGTTTGTGCAAGGCTAGACAGGCCGAGAAGGGTTATGAGCTCTTTAAGAAGATGAGAGGAAAAGGGTATTTGATAGATAGAGCTGTGTATGGATCGTTGATTAAGGCATTCGTGGAAGATGGAAAGGTTGGTTCGGCTTGTGATCTACTGAAGGATTTGATGGGATCTGGGTATAGGGCTGATTTATCAATATATAATTCTATTATAGAAGGTCTTTGCAATGTGAAGCGGGTTGATAAGGCTTATAAGCTTTTCCAAGCAACAATTCAAGAGGATCTTTCTCCTGATTTTGAAACGGTAAATCCCATATTGGTTTCATATGCAGAGGAGAGCAGAATGAATGAATTCTTCACATTGCTCGAGCAGATGAAGAAATTGGGGTTGCCTGTGCTTGATGATCTATCTAAATTCTTCTCGCTCATGGTTGGGAAGGGGGACATGGAAATGAAGTCATTAGGAGTGTTTAAAGACTTGAAGGAAAAAGGGTATTGTAGTGTTTCAATTTATAATGTCATAATAGGGGCTCTCCACAGGGTTAGGGAAGTAAAAGGGGCAATATCTCTCTTCAACGAGATGAAGGATTCGGATTATAAACCAGATTCGTGTACATACAGTAGAGTAATACCTTGTTTTGTGGACATTGGGGATATAAAAGAGGCATGTTCATGTTATAATAAGATTAAGGAGATGTCTTCAGTCCCTACAGTTGTTGCGTACCAATCTCTCGTCAGAGGTCTCTGCGAAATTGGGGAGATTGATGATGCTCTTATGCTAGTTCGTGACTGCTTGGGAAATGTTACTAGTGGGCCCATGGAGTTCAAATACACTCTTACTGTTCTCCATGTCTGTAAATCAGGTGATGCTGAGAAGGTCATCGAAGTACTAAATGAGATGATGCAACAAGGATGCCCACCTGATGTTGTCATATATTCTGCTATTATCTCTGGGATGTGCAAGCATGGGACTTTAGAAGAGGCAAGGAAGGTGTTTGCATGTATGAGAGAGCGCAAACTTCTAACAGAAGCAAATGTGATTGTGTATGATGAAATGCTTATTGACCATATGAAGAAGAAGACAGCAGGCTTGGTGCTGTCAGGATTGAAGTTTTTTGGTCTTGAATCCAAGTTGAAAGCAAGGGGTAGTACAGTCTTGCTAAGTTGAAGATGGAATCCAGGTACTCAATTCCATTAATTTTGATTTCCTGTGAATGATTTCTCAAATTTCTTGTGCAGAATCCAGGTGCTCAATTCCAATTATCAGAAAGTAGAGTTATATACTGAAATATACTTAAAACACATTTATCAAAAGGATACAATCTTCATTATCCATTAAAAGAAAAAAACAAGAGATTGAATGTTTAATGCATATTATGCAGATCATTAACTACATCACAATCAAGATACGAATATTTGTACTCTTGAGTTTCCACTAATAAATCTAACGTTGACCGAAAACTTCTTTCAATTATCAAATGGCTGAAGAATATCATGTCTTATTAGATAATGATTGTTGCCACATAACTGTAATTACTGATCAAAAAAAAAAACTGTAATTACTGTTATTAATAGTGTAAATCTTTGGTTTGAAACCTATGTAATATTTCACATGAGCCAAAATGAATGCCTTGCTAATACAGCTGTAGTTTTGACCAGGTGACCATCATGCCTGGTTGGAACTTGGAACACATGGAGAGAGGAATGGTTCAGGTGATTGTGTGCTAGAGTTCATAGAATGGAAACGGTATTCTTTTTTGATACAGTATGCTTAAGTTCCCAAGTTACATGCATTTTAGTGGTAGCCCATCACATCTTCCGGAGCGCTTATGTAGCCAATCCAGATCATCCATGAAATCAGGGACCCGCCACCTGATCAGTGACTTTGTTCCTCATCATAGTGTTTCATTTGATAAAGAATAATTGCATATCTTTAAATGTATACCGTAGGAGATATGAGTTCTCATTTTATATGAGAATTCCCTCTGTTTTCCCTTGTATCCTCTTTGCACTGTGCCTGTTCTGGCCTTTGCAGGTTGATCATGCATGATACATAAGTTTTGATTGGTGTAAGCATCCTTTCAATGTTTCAAGGAAGCTAACGAAATTGAAATAGTCATTCATGGAGAATCAGAAAGATAAAAAGAGAAAATTATCCTCAGTTCTATTTGTTTTGCCAAGAAGAGGATAAACAATCTGACAGTTCAAGGATGAGATCTTAACTATGATGAAAAAAGCAGGTCAGCCTTCCATCCATATATCTGACCAGATGATTGATGAGCGTCATCCAGTGGGTTAGAGTTTTTGAAAAATAAAAATGGAGAAAGAAATAATAGCAGGCTGGAATCTGAAAGTATCTCCACAGCAGGATTTGTAATTTGAGGTTTGTCTTCGGTGGCAATCTCTGCCGGAGTTGGCTGAAAATCTCATTGACAGAAACTTTTAAGGTTGGGTATTATTTGATCTGGAGCGTCAGTTTTACTCCATTCCAAGCTGTTAGATATAGGTTTTATAGCCAGCAGCTCTTACTAAAAATGCTCAATGATGCCAGCTTGCGGGAGAGGGGGGAAGACTTCAAGATCACAAAGTGAAAGAGGCAAAGAAAATTTTGGTTATGCTTAATTCTGAAAGTTGCTTACTTGGTAATAGAAGCCACTTTCGAATTGAAGACTAGAGTTAAGAATGGTTATTGCTTGAAGATATGATTTTAAGCATCTTCGTGTTCCAAGTATTTGAAGGTCATTTTTTCTGCTTCACATGTAGCAGAGGCGAGCGATCCTCTGAGGTGTTTGAAGAATGTTTCTTCCTTTTCAGATGCCATCTCTGGGTTGAGAGAACTCTCGTGTGGTCATGCCATGGATACGTCAAGAAGCAATGCGATATGTTGAACCATGAAAAAGCAGTGGAAGTCTGTAGCAAATTGCAGATGTCAAACAGGACACAGCTTAATGGTTGAAGAGCTTTTAGGGCCACACAAGGTGTAACTTTCTGTCCTTACCAGTGTCATATCAACAATTCTCATGTACTCATTTATCTCATAAGGGGCTAAGTTGGCTGATTAGGGGTATTATGTTAACAGCTATCAGTTGCATATTGCCTTCTCTTCTAAATTTTATTTGATGAACTTATACTTGCAAAGTTATTGGTAATCAAAGGAATATCATCATTGTATACTCTTTTTCAACTGAAAGTGCATGGCAAGGCTTTGTATGTATGTAATATATGTATTTCTTATTTATTTATTTATTTATTTTTTTGTAAAGGGCAAGGCTTTGCATGTCATTACCCATTAACTATGTTGAAAGTGAAATGGGAGGTCCACCCAAGGTGTTGGAAGCAGGAAAGGTGATTGACAAGGCTAAATTATTAACACAAGTAAAAGGTGGAAGGCTTAGTGCATGACAGGGGAAAGGTCAACCAATTTGATTGCCTGTTTGCTATGATGCTTGTTATAAAGCAAGTAATGGAATGGTTAGATGGCCACTGGTGGCACTGGTTAATTGACAAAGGCTGCATAACCCTGTGGTTTTTGTTTAGCTTTTCGAGGATCTTTAGGCTGCGTTTGGCCCGGGAGCAATAAGCTGGTTACTTGAAGAAAATAGCCATTGGTAAATACATTTGTTTTAAGTGGTTATAAAAGTTTAGGGATAAAATAGTATTATAAAAATATTTGTTCACTTGGTTGTTAAAATGTCGAAATAACATAACAAGTCCTATCAATGAGATCTATTCCTGATATTAACCTAGCAATAATTATTCATTCCACACACAGACAGTCCTTCTGGAGGGAAGAAAACAATTCACTACAGTATTTAATTTGAACAACTGTAGAATATAATCCTTTTGGAGTCATAGTTCTTGGAAGGCAATTCAACTCATTGAAATGCTATTTCCTCCTTTATTTAGCCAGTCTTTCATGGAAGGTAAAAGAAAGCATGTAACCTTGTTTGGATTGTCCTCTAAATATATGTTTTGCCTAGTTAAAAAAGTAAAAATAATACTAAAGTTGAAAAGTCTAGTCCATTCAACTCCTTAAAACTTAGGTATTAAGAAAAAGGGAACTGACACCTTATAACCAGCACAGACGAGGCAAAGCTAGGCGATGTGGAACACATTTCGACACACCCCCCCTTGATCACAATGACCGAACAACAAATCCAACCAAGCTCTGATACCAAGTTGAAGAAAAGCCCAGTCCATTCAACTATTTAAAACCCAGGTATTAAGAAGAAGAGGGGAATTGGCACCTTATGGCCAGCACAGACGGAGCAAAGCCAGGCGATGTGAGACACATTCTAACACACCCCCCTGAACCACAACAGCCGGACAACACCAGACAACAAACCCAACCAAGCTCTGATACCAAAGTGAAGAAAATCCTAGCCCATTCAACTCCTTAAAACCCAAGTATTAAGACGAGGGGAACTGGTACCTTATAAACAACACAGACAGGGCAAAGCCAGGCGATGTGGGACACATTCCAACAAATAACAACAATGATTAGTACATCAAAATCCAAAAGCTTTGCAAAACTGCTTCTTTAGTAGGTATATAAAACGTATCACTTGTTTCTCATTCCCATTCCAATATGGTATGTCAATCTATGACATTACAAAATGGGTAAATCCTTTTTATCTTCCTAAGAAGAAATTAAATTCTCATTCACTACTAGTATATTTTGTGTTCTACAGTATCCCTTCGATAACAATACAAGTTCTGGTACCCAATAGATTTACATTTGCTAATCAAAAAAATATTATGACCAAAACAGAACTGGACAAGGAGAAAGTTTAGAACTAAGAAAGAGAAGTTGAGTTTAAGCTTCACGCTTGGGCCGGTTTCGAGTCCGTGGAACTGCAGGCTCTTCCTCTAGAGAAATGGGACTATCATCTTCCTCGTCATTCTCTTCCATCATTGCTCGATTAACAGCAACCTGATTCATGGAACAGGACAGGTCAATAACAATAGCAAGAAAATAAACATGCTCTAATCCATGTGAACCAAGTTCAATGGGGCATTGCATGAAGTAGAAATTGAAAGCTTCATAAGTAGTACAAGTTCCAGGTTAAATTGATAAGTGTAAATCAAAATGGTTGAAAACCACAGAATTCTCTGCATATGAGCAAGAACACTAACCAAAACAAAGAATAGAAAAATGTCAAATGCTCGGAGGAAGAGCAAGGTTGTACCTATATGAGGATGGAGGAGATGTTCAGAACTATACCAATCATCGTGGAGTAAAGCTTATGAGTCATATGACTCATCATGAAATTATGGTAAAGAATGATGGGGCAAAGGTTGAGAAGAATAACACAAGCATCAAAAAATCAATTTGGCTATATGCTAGGGAGGTCTACCATTAAGGTATTAAAAAAAAAATAGTTGAAAAGTTTAGAGAAAAGAGAAGAGACATTAAAAAAAAAAAAATAAAAGTGAGACATTCACATGGTTTTTATTAATCTAGAGAGGATGTAGTCCCTAGAAAGTTAATCTGGTGGGTTTTTAGCATAAAAATAGTATCAATTAGATGCATTGAGGCTATTAAAGATATGTATGAGGGAGTACTAACTAGGGTGAAAGCGATGGATAGCAAGTCATTGAGTTCCTAGTAAAGATAGGTTATGAGTCTTTATCTTTTTGTTTTAATTATGGATGAAATTTCCTACTCATATTCGAGATGAGTTGCCCTGGTATATGCTATTTGCAAATTGTGTGGTTTTGATGGGCAAAACTAGTGGGGTAATAAATGCAAAATTGGAGTTATAGAGGGATACCTTGTTATCAAAAGGTTTTAAAATATGTTGAATTACGACCCAATATGTAGATTGTAAGTTTAGAACAAATAATAATTAATGTGAAGCAACGGTAAGAATTGAGAATCAAGAGATTCCTAAAAGGAATCAATTTTGTTATCTTGGATCAATTATCCATATAGGATATTAGTGATGATGTTACATATAGACTTGGAGATGGATGGTTTAAGTGGAGTGATGCTTCTAGATGTTTTATAATTCACACACAAACTAAAAGAGAATTTTTACAGGACAATCATTCGGCCTGCTATAATGTATGGATCCGAATATTTCGTAATAAAAAGGTAACATATAAATAGGATCAACGTTGCTGAAATGATGACACTGAGATGGATGTGTGGAAAAATAGGAAAGATAAGGAAATTAACATATCTGAGAGTATCTAGGTGTTGCCAAATAGGAAAGTAAAGAAAAGTAGGTTAATGGCTTGGGCATTAAGATAGTTTGGGCATGTTAAGTGAAGACCCATGGAGTAGTTGTGAAAAGATGTGAGGGTTATTCATTGAAGAATCTAAGAGAGCAAGAGGACAAGACAAAAGAACCTGGATGGAGTGGGTCAGAAAGAATTTGGATACTCATAATCTGACTGTAAAATATGGTTTTTGACATATTTGGATGGAAGAACAGGATTCATGTTGCCGACCTCAACAAGTTGGGATAAGGCATTTTGTTTTTGTTGTTGTTGTTCTCGATCCTAAACCATGTACTAACCTAGCTGCTTATATGGTAATTTTGATATTTTAATGAGACCTAGCATGCTAGTTTCTGTAATTCTTACACCACAGTTTTCTTGCAAGGCAGTTGCTACAAGGTTTACAGTTACGATATGAGAGCCATCTCTTGCATTGCAGCTAGTTTCGATATAATGCAATTCATGACTTGACAGCCATAGTGTTACACTAAACTGGCACCCGTACTGTTATAATTGCTTCCTCCATGATGATACATGAGAAAGATGATCAAGCTAACCATCTGAAATTTTTTATGTTGTACAACACTTCATCCTTCTACAGAACATATTAAAATGAAGGAAATCATATGGTACCCCATTGCCTCTTGACCATAGGGAGTATATGATCATCACCATAACCCCCTTGGAATCTAAAGGTTAAGAACACACCATAGGGCTCAAATGATTGAAACGGTTCCTACTTGCAAGATACCGAAGTAAATGCTAGAGATGAGATCTCACTCAAAGAAAATTGTCTTGAATTTTGGATATCTCTTCTGCAGGCTATACATATACAGTAACAAGCAAGGACTTATTTAATCTTCAAAAATGCCAATGAGCCAACCAAAACATAAAGCACAACAGAGGTGGGATCATGAATAGAAAAAAGAACAACCTCGAAAGAAATCACATGCTGGGTCTCTTTTTCCTGCTCATTGAAAATCCTCTGATTTCTCTCACACCAAACAGACCAAGAAATTGCTGCCAGACATAAATTCCAGAGAATACAGTTCCTACTTCTTCCAACCCCAGCCACACAACACTGACTTGAACTGGTCATGCATAACCCACTCTACGCTGAATCTTCTAATAAAAGAATATCAAATCTTCCTACTCACCTCGCAGTGAAGAAGCAAGTGTGAGATAGTCTCCTCCTTTTTACAAAGACAACACCTTGACGCCATTGACCACCCTCTCTTTTTGAGATTATCACACGTGAGAATTTTTTCTAACACTATATCCGAAAACTTAAAAGCAACAAGCAACACAAATATATACTACACAAAGGAATCCAGATTGACTGGTGAGATGCACTAAAATAGGAACCTGGCGTGATAAGAATTTCACATATGGCAGATGATTTGGTGAGTCCCACCCGAGTACGAGTACTTCCAAATGATCTATTTCATATACCAGGTTTTAAGCCCAAATACATTTGCATATTGGCAAAAAAACAACATTTTCTAAACTAATGTTTTCTTCTAACCCAACAAATATTAAAAAAAAAAAAATCAACAGCAACTATTACATGGGAAATATATATATAGTAACGAGACTTAGGCTGCGTTTGGCCCGGCTTATATAAGTACTTATTTCAGCTTATAGCTTATTAAAGCAGTTTTTAAAATTAAAAATGTTTTTGATAACACCTAATGGGTAAGTGCTTACCCATGAGCAGTAGAGAAAGACTACCCATAAGGAATGCTGAGAGCAGATTCTCCTTATTACTTATGCGGTAAGCTATTTTAAAACCTTAATAATATTTTTATAATACCTATTTTCTTCATAAGCACTTAAATAAATGTATTTACCAAACACTACTCACTTCAAGTAAGCTGCTGTGGATAACTGCTCCAATTGAGTCACTTATCCAATGGGTGCTTATCCAAAAGCACAAGCCGAGCCAAAACATCCTTAAGTGGGTTGAAGTATTGCCTACATAGCTTATCCGGAGAGCCACTATCAGGTGGACATTCTTAATTGGCCACTTTAATACTCTATTTGTGAAGAAACCCCATGTTTCACCAGATGACTAAACCTTCTCAGACAGATCAGAAATCCTTTCTCACTATATGGAATAAGCATATTTTGTAGCAATCAGGTGCTTCATCTAGTTCTGAAGCATACCAATACAATACAAGCACCCTAATTACTAGCATGGCTCAGAATCAAAATTACTTAACATTTGCAGATCAACTACTTCATTTGAACAATACATTAAAATCAGTTTATATGTACTCTTCCATTTATGAGTTGCTAGTTTTGGGTAAACATGCTTGTATCTTCACTCTGAAAATTAATTATCGCAAGAACCCATTTCGGATTTAAGTCAAACAGGTGGTGGGTTGGATATAGATTTTGAATTACTCACTCCAAATATATATATATATATATATATATATATATATATCAAAGGAAGACTCCAAATTCCACTGAATAATAACATTCCAATTGATTAAAAAGCTCTATAATTTGGTTTGGGCATGGGCCTGAAGAAGAATGTGAAAAAAAATTCATTTTACAAAAACCAATAATAGACCAGATACCTCCTCAAGGAAATCCCTGTCGAGCTTATCAGCAATCTTAATAGAGGTGAAGATGGTGACGACGAGGAGAGAGAGTGGCAAAACGAAGGCAAAGACGAGACTGCTGGTGCTCGGACCCGCCCGTGTACGCACTTCCAGACTTCTATTCCGGCATCCTAAGCCACCGGGAAATCTAACCGCCGGCAAACGGAAGGGGAGTAATGGTTGGACCGAAGCCCGTGATGTTCTATTTACCAGACTAAGAGAAGCGGAGACTGAGTTAAAGATGCTGAGACTGCTACTCGCCATATTTTTGGAGGGTGAGTCGGTGCGGATAATATCTTATATCAGATTACCGTGCGAAGTGGGGAATGATAACGTCCTTCATCTATGATTTCAATTTCATCATACCCCCAAACAAGATTTTAAGTCTCGGGATCATGGATCGGATCGGACCGGTTCCGGCGGATCCCGATCTGGACAAGATTACCGGTCGGTCCAGATCCTATACAAAAGTTGGATCGTCCTTTAAAAAAAAAGAAAATTTGGTTTGGTTGGACAGATCACCGGACCAGTGATATCGGTTGTCGAAACGGTGGTACCAGTCACCGGAATGGCACTACCAGCCGCTGGACCGGCTGTACCGGACCAGTCCAGGTCGATACCTATTGGACAATTCCTTTTATAAATAGTTATATCGTGGCTTGGGATCAGACCGGTCCTAGCCGATCCCGGTACGGAGCAGCCAGTACGGACCGATTTGGTCCGCCTTGAAACCATGACCCCAAAATCTCAATTATCTTTTACTACTCTTATAGAGCCCCTTTTTTTTTTTTATAAAAGAGACTACTACATAGAATTAACTAGAAATGTAACAGGGAGTCACTTAATCACTTTATTAAGTCTAGGAGTTTATTGTTAAGTAATTTCAAGGCTAGGGTCTAAATTGTAATTTAACATAAATTTGGGTTAACTTTGTTATTTTGGTTAATTCAGGAGAATTGGGCTCGGACCCAAACATCTGAACCAACCTGAGAGCATGGGCTGGTCGTTTGGCTCATACTCGAGAGGTAACGGTACAATAGGAAATCCTTTCGATTTGTTTTTGAATTTGAGAAAGTGGGATGACCTACTAACCCCACTACACGTACAGGGTGTGAGAGAGGGAAGTTGCTCCAAAGGGAAGAAATGAAGAAAGGAAGAAAGAAGAGAGATTGCTGGAGTTTTTGGAAGAAAGGAGAAAGGAGAAGAAGAAGAAGAAGCAAAGAGACTGAATTGTAAGCAGATCCGGGTGAAGGATTGTGGAATTTCAGACTTGCAAAGAGATATGAATCTTTCATGATAGTACGATAGTTATGTTCATAGTAAGTAATGAAGCTATAGACTATGCCATAGGTCTAACTTGTTGCATGTATTTGAATGTGTGTATGAAACCATGAAATTCTTAGTTTTAGTAGAAAGTATTGTTCAGATTTGAAACTTATGTTAAGATTACTCAACTATGCTTGTGTAATGGTGAATGCGAATGTAAGGTTTGTTTCTAAACTTTAAATTAGTCTCTGTGTGTAAAGCATGCAATCTTATGTTTAAATTCATCAAAAGTAGTGATATAATTGATTTGGTATGAAAATTGGTAAAAATCGCAGAAAACTGGGCAGTTAGGCTGTTCGGTAGGAAGCTCGGCACCTGCCGAGGTGACCCAACTCTCGGGAGTTTCTGTCGAGCCGCAACAGCTACCGAGGTTGCTGCTGAGGTAGGTCGGCAGCTGCCGAGCTCTATTGATCCCATTTTTGGTGGGTGACTATATTTGATGTGTATAATGTGTACGTGAAGTCAGATTGTGTGCGAAATACTTGTATCAAAAGTTATAACCTAAAATACACTGTATGCCTAATTTGAATATGAAGTGGGTGTTGATATTATACATTAATGTGTAATGTGATTAATTGTACCATATTATCTCATGAATGATATGTATGCTCTTTAGAGTTCATTATAAAATGATTATTGGTGTATGAAGTAAATTGAGATCCTTGTGTTGGGTGTAACACAAGTTAAGTTGTACTAATGGTTATGAATGTGGTTGTGAATGACTATTTTGGTGATTGTGTTGTGAATGTGAATTTCCTACCTTGGGTAGATCCTGAAAGGAAAGACGGCGACCAATCTTGCCTTAGGTTGTAGATATTCTCTGAAAGGAAAGATGGCAAACAATCCTCTCTTGGGTGTATATTCCCTCAAAGGAAAGATGGTGACCAATCCTGCCTTGGGTTGTAGATATTTCCTAAAAGGAAATATGGCAAGCAATCCTGCCTTGGGTGTATATTATCTCAAAGGAAATATGGCGACCAATCCTGCCTTGGGTTGTAGATATTGTCACGACCCCATACCAGTTCAGATACGTGGATCCAGAACCGGGTCGGATTGTGACTCTCACCCCATATTGTTATGGGAGTGAAAAGCAATATAAGAACATTAGCGGAAGTTAATTTCACAGTTTTAATAAAATATATTAATAATTATAACAACGTCCTTAATTACAAAATCTGGAAATTTAACTAACTAATCTATATTAAATTATCCTTTATAATTCTATCTTAAATGCC
>JAUPMG010000013.1:3986991-4019264 GCA_031762675.1 Pachysandra terminalis
CCCCCCCCCCCCCCCCCCCCCCCCCCCCCCCCCCCCCCCCCCCCCCCCCCCCACCGTTCAAAAACCGTTTTGTTACGAGTGAGCCATATTAACTAAGTTTAACAAGTGCATAGGGAAATGAAGGTTAGAATCAAAAAATAGTAGAGTGAACCATTCAAGAACATAATGGAGAGAGAATAGATGGTCATTCCAGCCACCTGCACAAGAAAATCAGATATCTTTAGCAAAAATGCAGTTGGCAGAGAGAATAGACTCAGACTCTGTGTCTAAAAGGTTCTCTTAAGAGAAAGTATTACTTGAGTTCTTTTCCATGAAATTAGGGAGAAACGGATCATTCCTAGTAGCCCTGCATGGCCTTTTCAGAATGGTAAACCTTGGCTTTAGAGCCACTTTTGGTTCAGCTTCCAGGAGGTCGGGCTGATAAATGTAAGTTAAGTGAGGAAAGGACTCTCTAATATGCAGTATATATTCCAGATCTCCCGTGTTAGATCCTCGAAATTCATACCTTTCAATCGAACCTCTCGCTTTTTGGCGCTCGTTCTAGCCCAATTCCCTTTTCAAGGTTCATAGCCTATTCTGAACCATTGTGTTGTTGTTTTCATTATGATGGCCTCCAAGATTCGGTGCTCATTGATTCCCAGACTGCAACCCGGATAAAACCGCCATCTGGCAAAGAGCTTGCCAATCATCATGTCATCTCAAGATAACTTTGGGTCCTGACATTTCGAGATATAGTTGACCGACTCAAATTGGAACGAATGGTACATAAGATTCTCAAAAGTCATGTCAACATCTATATAGGGAACAACCAAAGTTCTCTCCCTGCTTATCAAGTTCTCGCCTAATATAATCACCAGCCTTTAGTTTACCATATACTTCACCCTTTGATGTAATGATGAGGGAACTGCCCCAGCAGTGTGAATCAAGGGCCTTCTCAACATTGCCGAGATATCCAAGACTTCAAACTCAATTTGGAAAGTGTATGGGCCAATTGTCACTTGAAGCTCTACCTCTCCCAGGGAATCTCTACGTGAGCTATCAAATGTCCTTACCTTCCTCCCATTCTACCGGATGTATGACTTGTCCAAATTTAGCTTGTTGAAGGTTGACAACGGACATACATTCAAGGTCGATCCATTGTCAAGGAGAACCCATGCTACTGCCATTCCTTTGCAGATGACCACTATATTCAAAGGCTACATGTGACCGCCACAAGAAAAATCTAATTCATCCTCTGTAAAAGAGATGACGTTTGGTGCAAGGATTTGCCCAACCATCTTTTCTAACTGGTCTGGAGAAATATTTCCTGGCACATAGACATCATTTACAACCTTTAGGAGTGCATTTTGGTGATACTCTAATGCTAACAGAAGTCCTAAGATAGAAATTTGTGCTGGCAACTTCCCCAACTGTTTGACCACGCTATAATAGATCTTGTAAATGACCTTGACTAGTTCGATCGCTTCTTCATCAGTGACCCTACTCTTCGTATTTCTCTTTCTGTCCTCACATTCTTCTTCTGTAACTTTTTCCTTTCCTTTCAACTTTATTTTCTTCGTGCCTTCATCGGTTTCCTCGTCTTCATTCTCTTTTCCATTTTTCTCTTCTGTGTCTTTCTTTTCTTTCTCTACCTTCTCTGACTGCTCCTTACTTTCCCCCTTTTTCCTTTGCCTGTCCTTTCTCATTGTGTTCTTCTTTCTCTACCTTCTTTCAATCCTTGCCCTCAGCCTTTTTCTCGCTAATCTGCAAGAATCTCCCAGATCTCATGATGGCAACAACCCCCGATTCTAGATTTTTATTTCTCCTTCCTGAGATGGGTACAATTGTGATCATGTAAGGCCATGGCACGACTTTCTCTGATAGGTAGGGGAATGGTTTAGGAGGTTTGATGAGTAGGGATGGAGGGCTTGGCTTCATGTGGAGGACAAGAGGTGGGAGATTATTATCAGTAGTGGAGGGTGCAGTGTATAGCTAGGTGGTAGATGAATGGTGATTGGCGAAGGTATTTTGAAAACCAATGGTGGAAGCTCATCCAGGGAAGTGGTAGGTGGATGGATGAACATGGGTGGTAGGCTATTTGTGGGTAATTGTGGTGTATAAATGGCCAAGGGGTGTTAATTGGTTGCGGTAGAGTTTAGGTTCAAATTAGCCATTCCGTGAGAAACCTGCTTTGATGGGAGAGCACCAGAAATCATGTTGACTGATGCCGATGCAGGATTACATCTGAAATGAACCCTGACTCTTGTCCCAATTGGTGCAATCAAGTCTGTCAGGTCAAAATCCACTTCAAAATATAATATGGCATTAACGCCCGATGTACCTGCCCCACTGCGAGGTGGCATGGGATTGTGGATAATGTTGCTCTATGTTTATTGAGGGAAGAATCGAAGACCAACTTACAGCATCCAACAGATCTTGAACTTTACCCCCAACATTTGTCGGTAGCATGCCTCGGTACACCCATGTGATATTCACAATGGATGGTAGGGTCATACCTAATGATTTTGGATGCTTCGAGGTTCAGCTGAACAAGGTTCACATAAAGTCCTTTGAGTAGAGTTGAGAGAAAATCTGTAAGCTTCATTGGATGGGCAGTAAGCTTTCGCTCCCTTTGAAACTGGTAATTACTACCCGATTTTGTTGGTAAGGTTGTTGGGGGTAGGTCTGCTGATATGGTGGCTGCGGAGTGGTCTATTGATATGGTTGTTGCTGAGTGGTCTACTGATATGGCTGATTTGGATGAAATAACTGATTTGGAAAAGGTGGAGGGGATTGTTGGTTGGGCACAGTTGGTATGAATAAGGTTTATGGATGAAATTGACTGAATTTTCCCCATCCTTCTTTTCATCGATCTTTTTATCGAATTGTCTTTTCTATCCATTGCCAAATGTACCTGAGTTTTAGTTAGAAGACGCGAGGTTATCTGTTAACTTTCCAATCTTAAGGCGCTCATGTGAGTTAGGTCAAGTGCTCTGCCTGTCCACAACTAGTATGGTGTGCTAGGAACTGATTTCGTAAGGACACAATTTAAGATGTAGGTTTTCTTTATCAGTGTGTCTCCCCAAAAGCTAATGGGTAGGGACACATGCGTCATCATCGACCTCACCATGTATAACAGAGTACAATTCCTTCTCTCTGTAATACCATTCTACGAAGGTGTGCTTGGGGTCGTAAATTGCTTATGGATTCACTTTTCTTCATATAACTCTAGAAACATGTCAGATAAATACTCGTGCCTCTATTGGTATAGAGACACTTCATGTGTCGATTTAACTGGTTCTAGATTTCAAACCCAAAGCGTCTAAAGCAATCTAATGCCTCTGATTTGTGGGAAATCAAGTACACATAACTGTATCATGTGTAATCATCTATGAATGTGATGAAACAGGACTCTCCGTGGCAGGTCCACACATGTCAGAATGAACTAACTCTAAAGGTACAGATGCTCTCATTGGCTTACCAAATGGTTTCTTACATGACTTACCGTTCAAATAATGCTCATAAATGGGTATCTGAACCTTGGTGAGTGATCCCAGCAGACCTGCTCGAGCCAATTGGTTCATCCTCTCTAGCCCTATGTGGCCTAGTCTAGTGTATCATCTCAATGAATTAGAAATAATGTCATCATTACTGGAAGTCAAATAAGAAACCAAATTTGAATCACTTGTATTATCAAGTTTGAATAACCCATCTGAAATAAATCTCCTGCCGTATAAATCTGACTCTAAAGAAATGAAGACACGGTCTCTACTGAAAATAAAATAGAAAAAAAAAAAAACCTAGTTTAAGTAACTTTACTACTGAGAAGAGACTATGACGAATGGAATGCGTTATGAAGCATCAGTGCACGGGTATCTCGCGTATTAAGCAGGCATGGGCCATTTCCTAGCATATCGACACTGGTACTATTCCCATGTATACTTTTTGACTCCTTGCTGGTATCCGTTTATAATTTAAGAACCCATCTCCGTCTCTGGCTATGTATCTGGTCGCTCTGAAATCTACAATCCATCGGGACTAGAATGAGAAAACAAGACATCATTGCAAATCACGCAACACAAGCTAGAGGTTGGGTTAGTTCATACCTTCTTCTGCTCAGTACAATCATGAGCGAAGTATCCAAACTGGTCACAGTTGTAGCAGATCACTTTGGACATGTCTTTTTTTCCACCTCACTTCCCTTTAGGCGTTTGGTACTAATGCCTGCCTTAGGCGCTTTATTAGTTGTTTCACCCTTGCGCTTGCTCCTAGTCCGAGTTGTCTTATGTTTCGTTGGTTCGGCTAAGAGCACAGTGTTGTTATACATTGTGGTCTGACACTCTAACTCGAGCTCAAGATGATGCGCTAAATCAGTAAACGTTTTAATGTTCTAATTGTGCATCATGGTAGCTTCATGTGCTCCCATGAATCAAGTAGGGATTTGTTGCTCATCAGTCAGACTGTTCCCAGTAGCTTTCAGATCACGTATCATAGATGACGTCTTCCTAAGATGCTCAATTATGCTCACGCTAGAAGCCATCTTGTAGATCTCAAACTTCATCATCAGTGCTCGCAATCTAGTAGCCGAGGTACCAACTCGCGAGTTTCAGTGCGTTCCACATCTCAAATACAGGCTTATAGGCCTTGAATTCACCAATAAGATCATTGTGCATATTATTCAACATAGTAAAACATGAACAACGATCTTTCTTGGTGCAAGCTTGATAGGCCTCCATGTCTTTATGATGATGGGCAGTGGTCTCCTCCTCTAGGTAAGCTATGCTATGTGATAAAGTCTCTAGGACCAGAGACTTATCAAGGAGATATTGTATTCTCCTATGTCAAATGTCATAGTTCTTACATCCAATTTTTCCCTCTTGTTCAAGTCAACTACTATACTCTTAGCTGCTTATCACTACAATTAAATTACACATTTAATTAACATCTCATATACACACACATATTTGATTTTGCATCATTATCTAAGACTAAAGGTCGTAATGCATAATCATCACCAATACAATAAAAAATTTAATACTACTTTTAATCCCAAATACGCAAAACCTATTTAGAAATTTAATTAATCTCAACTAGGATTTTATTCACATATTAATCTCATATAAGCATGCAAATAACTTAATTAAATCATACCTCAATACTCTAACATATCATATAAAAGGGTATAAAATTAATTGGAAATAAAGCAAATTAATTCTGAAATTTCCGGGTCCTTTGGTTGGTCTTTCGACCGCCAAAGCCTCTTCGGCTTGAATTACAATAAGCATCTCTGTATTGTTCGAGGTTCCTAGGTACCGAGGGGTTCCTTCAGTTAACCAAGGAGAGATTCGGTGGGTCTTTCAACCGCCGAAGGCCTCTTTGATTACAAATCCAGTAACCTAGTCTGTTCTCTATTCTGGGTTGTACGGTTAGCCGAATAGCCTCTTCGGTTAACCGAAACCCCTTCGACCGGTCAAGAATCCCCTTCGACCAGTCGAAGGCTAGCTAGGTTAGTCTTCGGTTGGCCTTCGGTCCACCGAACGACTACTTCGGTTGACCGAGTAGTCCTGTTCAACTAACTGATTCCTGCAAATCTGGGTTTTTCAAATCTGATTTTTTATCCGATTTAAACCTACTCTTAGTCTCTTTGATCCATCAATGTTTAGGTGTTAAAACACAATAATAAGCACCCCAAAACAATGATTCTCGCATAATCATTGATGCAACTATGCATACGTGTTGTTTTCTACAAAGTAGCAACTAGGTTGCTTATTAGATGAGGTTTCTCGATCCTCAATCCAACGAAGATGAATCACAGTGGCTTTGATACTAATGAAGGTTGTAAATGAACCAAATCACGTACCTCGATGCACACGAACCTGAATCTGTAGCGAAAGAACTCTATCGAACTGAAAAACATCACACGTCGGTATGTGTGATTAGTAGAACCACACACAGCAGTGTCCACACTCAAACGACCAGATCTCTGATATGATGATCAAAAGGAAAACCAAATCTCTAATGGAAGAGAAGATGGAGAGAGAGAGAGAGAGAGAGAGAGAGAGAGAGAGAGAGTTTCTGGGATTAGAATGCAACGTATGAAGCATAAATGGAGAGGACTCCTAGACATAGGAGACTCAACTCTTAGTGAGACTCCATCTCCTGACAAGTAAGAGAGTCTTCCACACTTAAACAAGTATGAACATCCCAATAAAATGGTGACCTGAATTGGCCCAACCTAGTAAGCCAATCGTATAGCCCCAACTCAAATATCCAATAGTTGCCATAGAGGTTTCTCATCATATAACCATCCAGCTTGGATCTGTCGCCATACGTATTTGACTTGCAGTTTATCATTATTTATTAAGTCATGGTTCAGGTATTGGAAAAGGGTGAAGGCATTGCTCACCTTCACTTTCATTATGCATTGGACAGCCTTTGTCGTTTCATTCACCTAATTTCGATCACCTAGGATGTCAGGTGGTCCAATAATCATGTAGCCTATGTCATGCCATTATCATTATCTAAATATAGAACTTTAGAAAATTCGATTTATCTATTACACGAACATTATTAGGAACCATAATCTTAGTCAAATATTAGGAACCTTCCCTAGGTGTGACGTTAAAAACCTCGGGCTGTCAGCTAAAAAATGCGAGTTCAAGTTCAAGTGCATCCAATTTGCATAAAAATAACAAGAGTTAGATCTGTTGTCAATCCACCTAGGGATGGCAATGCGTTAGGTTAAACGGGTAACTTGCCCTCCCCGCCCCTAATGGTTAGGGTTTGATAACGCGTGAGTTGGGTTAAGGGTGGGTTAGGGTTTGGCTCAACCCGGCCCGATCCTACTCCGTTACCATTCACCTGTTTTAAATATATATTTTATAAGTAAAAATATTTAAACTATTAAAGATTTTAACTTAAAAAAATTATTCTTAAAAGAATCTTATAGCCGGGTCAAATCCGCCCCACCCCGCTACCGCCCTAACAAGGTTAGGAGCTGGTTTGGTATTAGAGAGCCTCTTTTGGGGAAGGTTAGGGTTCGTCAAAACCCGCCCCAAACCCACCCCGTTGCCATCCCTAAATCCACCCTTCCTGTGATCCATCCTGTTCTACGAGCTATGACACGCTTAATCCAAACCATCCTCCTGATATAATCCATTTACAGGCTTACTCGTAGGAGTCTCATATGGGGTGACCATGGCTATCACTTCTCTAGATAACAAAGCTCCAGTAACCTAATGAAAGTATGTTACTCATATTGTGAATTTTTAGTTCAGATTCTGAATTGAAACAGTGAGGCTCTATTGCAGAATTTCCGGCGATAGACAACAACTGCTCAGCTCAATCTCAGCTAAATGAAAACTGAAAAATAAATTATGCCCTGTTATTGTCCATGATGATAAAACTAACAATGGTCTCTCAGCGAAAAATCAACAACACCCAGAGACCCAATCCTTTAGGTTTCTATACACAATAATCAGAGACCAAGATTTCTGATTGCAACCGCAACAGGGCGACCAAGGTGCCAGAAGGGGAAAAAAATACAACTAAAATGAAAATATCATGACCTAGAAATCTCAATCTGGATCCTGCTCTCTATTTCTCTCTTAATTTCTCTGAATTCTATTGACACCTGAAATGTACACCAGCGCTTGGGTAACAATCGGGAAGAACCCATGAAACTGCACATCCATGAATCCCAGCAGTCAGCAGGCCTGCTTGCTCTTACTCTCCTGATTCCTCTTCCCTTGGCAGCTGATAAGCTGTATCTGAAATTTCAAACTTATCAGTCCCACCTTCCAAAAGGGAAGAAAAAAGAAAGATAAGCAATTATGGGAGGCAAGGTATATCATGTTTCCCTCTGGAGATCATCCATGCCTGGAGGAGAGAGTGGCGGAATGGCTGCTGTATGTAATGCTGTATCGGCAATTTCCAATGTCTTCCTCGCAGTTGCCTGAGATTCTCCAACGCGGCCAATCTTCCTGGAGGAAAGGGCTTTTGAGGTAACGGCTCTAGATGAATTGCTACTCTCGATGGATGATAAGAACTTGTCCTTTGAAACAGTAGTCTGCACTGATGCAATCACAGAGCTGAAGACACCAGACTCTCTCAAACCTTGAACAATAGCCTGTAGGCGGGCAAAGGGTGCAAGAGTTATGACGAATATGTAATCTCACAAACACAAGAGTTTTACACTCACAAACGCATATAAACAAGCACACACACGCACACAAAATGAAACAGAGAAGCCCACTTGTGTCCTCTAAATGGAGAATGAAGAAAGCCCACTCATAAAACCTTCTGTTAAAAGAAATAACCAAACTCACCATGGGTGCATATATGCGAGTCAATATGCCCTTCCTCAAAAGTTTCATGTTTAGTACCTTGTCAGTCCATACAATGTGTTCTCGGTACCTAAAGCAGGATAAATAATGCGTCATTAAGAAGATAAAACTCGTGAATCCCAAAGAAAAGGAAGATATAGGAGAGAGAGAGAGGGAGAGAGAGAGAGAGAGAGATTTGTTTTACTATTAAAATATATATAAAAAATGCATATATAATGTTGCACCCGTAGTTGCTGATTCCATGTACTTTGACATTGGATTATTCAAAGTGTTATTGCATCACGAAAAAAAAAAAAAAAAAAGAAGCAACGGTTGAAATGGAAATAAGAGAACATCAAGCTAGGAATAGTAATTATTTTCTGCAGCTCTAATATTACCATTGTAGCATTTCCTCCTCTGTTGCAGTTGAAGCAATTATGAATGCCTGCAATTCCAGAATGTTCACTTAATAAGACTAGATATAGGTCTTGCTAAAGAAACTTGATAGAAAAACTGCTAACACATTTAGTTGTATGTTTGTGTATCACAGGAAGAAGTTCAGGAGGCACTTCCTAGCTGCTACTTACGGAAGAACAAAGTACTTTTATCCAGCTTCGAACATGTAAACAACAAATAACACAATGTCTAGTTCTCAATTGTAGGTCTTGATCAATTTTTTAAGAAAATAGCCAGCATTGTCCACCAAGTGATGGAGGAAGGCTTATGACAAGATAGTATGCGGTCTCTGCATAACATGCTACAATTAAGAGATAAATGCTGAACACATTTCTTATTGCTTGAGATATCAATACTGGACACAGCTCTCATTTCTTGCGTAGCAATAGCAGACATTTTTTTTGGCAGCCTAAGAGAAAACGATTTTATTAATTATTTCTATCAAGGTTCTAAATTTTTCTGGCATGCCGCGAAATATCGCCATTTTCTAGTTTGGCGACACGAAATATTTAGGCGATATTTCCCCATTTCAGCGATATTTGGCAAAATTTCGTCAGACCCCCCCCGGCGAATCGAAATTTAAAACCTTGATTTATATCTAGACAGTGTTAGGTACTACTATGAAGGGCCCGTGAATCCTCCATTTGACCAACTAATTGACTCATCCCCCATTCTCAAACCTTTCTGTCATCTCTACTCTCTGTTTTCTCTAATCTTCTCTCATTGCATATTTCCCCTAAAATTTAAATTCATAACCTGAAAATCTGACAAAGCCATTGTTATAATGCTTGAACTTCTAGGACCCCATACTGCTACCACAATGTTTAGAACCAATGAAGCACGAACAAACAGGTAAGTTAAAGGTTTGAGAAGGCTTATTTATTGTTAAACTATTTATCCTGACTCAAATTTACAGACCAATGTACCCCTTAAACGATTTTTCCAAGAAAGCACAACTTGTTACTCATCAATGCATAAAAAATACTCGGTATCAAGTCCTATTTTCCAAGTTAGAAACTATTAGAATTAGCCCTGAGGGTGCCACGAAAGAGAAGTATGACAAGAAGCTACTGCCTACAAGAATTCCAATCACACAAAATTAATATGGCATTTGTGTACACAGATGTAAAAGTTAGGCAAGCATGTTTCTCATGTTGCTGTATGAATTTATGATTGCTTCATTACTGGTAATTATGTAGTCAACAGATGTAAAGGATCCCCGTTCGAGAAATTAACCATTTCACAACATGCCTGAGCCTCAAAATAAACATTCATTATAGGATTGGTACTAAATATAAAGGAAAGTCATAATCAAAGAAAAGGACTTAGCAACCCATTCAAAAGGAAAATTAATTATCTCACCTACCTTATAGTTCCTACCAACACATAACTGGAATCTGTGACCATTTACTACCAGAAATTCCCCTATAGCAGCACAAGACAATGAAGGCAGGTTCCAAATACAGAAGCTTCTTTAGATAAACTACCTCACCCCTAAAGTTGAAATTGACTTATTAATAAAAATCATATCGCTGCTAATGTTGTATAGGCAATTGAGTGAATAGGTGCAACTCAGTTGACAATTATTCACAAAACTACCAACTTGGATCAATCCAAATACCACCAGATGTGACTTTATATGTCATTCACAATGATTTACGATGGCAGCTTCATGAATCAAATCACCGAAAGTTTGGGACAGCTATACTAATCATGTCTAATATTTCCCTCAGTCCTTTGATTCCTTCCAGACATTCTCCTTGCCTGATAAGAGCCTTCAATTTAACCGAAGCACTCCTCGCTGGTGAAATTATTGATCTTCATTGCACTTGTCACGATCAAACCATCCGATTTGGCTGTCTATTTTACCTTTTGGGGCGACACCTAGGTTCCACCAGATGTTTCCACTTCTAATTTCGTCTTTCCTAGTCTTTCGTTTGTTTCTAATAAGTGATACCAACTCAACCAAAACTTTAACACTGCAAATGCCAATGGCAAACAATAAACAACAAATGGCCTAGAAGGTTATCATTCTCATCTCATAATCAAGTCACTGTTTTAATAATCCTGTTATGAACACCCCAAAGTAACAAATATAAAAGCATTAGCAGTTTTCTCAGAAGACGTGAGGGAAGCCAATCACCATCACTAAGAAACTAAATTCAGTCAGGTAGGCTGCCCTAGTGATCTGCTTTTGGCTTCACAGATCAAAGGAAATCGATTTTCAAGGTGTACCATGTTCTTTCAGCTTTAGTTTCGTGGTATTAGAACAACTTAGCAGGTTTTTCAAGCTTAAAAGTTTATTGTGATCTTTTAACAATTAAGGTGAAGCAGGGTCAGGAATAACGAATCTCTTTATGATAAACAGATCCATTTTGCAAGTTTGTTATTACAGATAGTTCCTATGCTAAAACTGCAATTCATATTTATATGGAACAGGAAATCATGTTTCTTTAGAAGATGTAACAACTACAATGACCTAAGACAGCGTTTAGCCCGGCTTATATATGTACTTATTTCAGCTTATAGCTTATTAAAGCACTTGTTAAAATTAAAAGTGTGTTTGGTAACATCTAATGAGTAAGTGCAAGTGTGTTTGGTAACACCTAACAGGTAAGTGCTTACCCACATAAGCAGTAGATGAAGGCTACCCATAAGGAGAAACTGTTGAGAACAGCTTCTATTATCACTTATGTGGGAAGCTATTTCTAAACTTTAGTAATATTTTCATAATACCTAATTTACCCCTAAACTTTCATAAGCACCTACATAAATGTTATTTCTAAACTTTAATAATACTTTTATAATACCTATGTTAGCCCTAAACTTTCATAAGCACTTAAATAAATGTTATTTTGAAACTTTAGTATTATTTTCATAATACCTATTTTACCCCTAAACTTTCATAAGCACTCCTAGTTCTGGAGAAGCGAACTTCAATCACAAAGATTTCACTACACTACTTATTACATTACGTCAAACATTCCTCTTTCTACTTCTGACTCTCACACGGGAAGGTCATAAATAAATGTAAATACCAAACACTATTTTCTTCAAGTAAGCAGTTTATTGTTGCTGTGGATAAGTGCTCCCATTGAGCCACTTATCCAATGAGTGCTTATCCAAAAGCACAAGCCGGGCCAAACGCATCCTAAGAAAATCATATAAGCAAGATAATTTTAAGAGAACAATAAATATGCATAATTGTCTACAATCCTGAGAGGAGAAAAAATTAGTGAAATTGATTACAGCCATTAGAACTCACAGCTCTGTCAAATTCCAACATGAAACACCTTTTGACATCCTCTTTTGTAGGCCTACAACCACAACGATCACGTCTAGAGGTCAAGTCTGAAAATTTTGGATATGTGTAATGCAGAACAGCAGCTTCGTCCAATTTGATCTCACTATCAAGGATAACAATGCATTAATTTCCAGTACACATACAGCAAAAATAAATAAAATTCCTCTTTGAATATAAATTCCAGAATCCAAATGAATGCAAGTGAAAATTGAAAAAGAAAGACAAACATTGTTCATTCTGAAGAAAATATAATAGAATTATGCCAAGAAAAATGCCTCAAGAACACACATGAGCATATATAAAAGAGTTATGTAATACATAAATCTATACATTTTTTCTTTTGGTAGAGATAAATAAGTATATATATATATACACAAACATACATACATACAAACAAACAAGTGCTTCAAAAGAAAGATTTTACATGCAAATGTATGTATCTATGAAACAGAACTATCATACTTTGGGGTCTTCATATAATTGTGCCACCTATGTGCACCATTAGGACGAAGATGATCTTGAATTCGAGCGGCTGATTTTCCATTTCCGTAAGTCAAGAAGTAGTTCGGATTGCCACGGGTTGCTTCTTTGTACATGCCAAAGTATGTGTCCTTTGGAAGATGGTCATAGTTCTTCTTGAACATTGAGATCTGTTACAAATCACGAGATTCTTTTGAGCAATAATGGAAAATGTATAGATAAAAAAGGACAGTTACGAGTCATCCAAGCAACAAAACCAGCTACCAGGGAAGCAAAGAGAGAAAGATTCTAGATAAGCTGGAAAAGAAGCTTCAACTACTCTGCTCATTAGACAATTGTTTTCAAGCTTCAAATGAGGACATGTATTCAAATATGCAAACAAACAGCAAGGAGTGAGTTGATGCAGGTTGAACGCACCCCAGGAACTAGGAAAAAGCCAAAGAAAAGGAAAGAATTGGTGAGAAAAGGTTTAAAGCAAATTTATTTATAAAGTATGCCATGTGGATTGATTTTGAATGGTTGAACACAATTCATGCTGCAGACCTCAACTAGACAAGATAAGGTATTAAGGACAGCGATGATGATGATGACAAAGAAAATTTTAGAAGCAGCCACCAATCAATGCATATCATAAGCAAACTGTGATGCATATGAATGTTACATGAAACAATTTTATACACACAAAATCCTAATGTTCATGCTCCTTACATTTTTGTTTTTTTTGTATTGCTGAAATATTAGTAAACTAAGAAAGCACCATATACAATACAAAGAATTAGTAAAACTGTAATATAAAAATAAATAAATAAAAAAAAAAAAAAAAAACAATAGTATCTTATCCTAAAGGATTGAGGTTGACAGCTTGAATCTTGTCTTGCCATTCCAACTTGTCAAAAACTATAGCTTCAGTTATCTTATGTGCCTTCAAATCATTTTCAAACTGACTTCATCCAATTCTATTTTGGTCTTCCTCTAACTCTTCCTTATCCTTCCCATACACTATCTCACAAGGACCCCCACAGGTCTCTGTTTAACATGCCCAAACCACATCTACTCTTGGCTCACTCTGATAAACTCATTTATAATCTTATTTCTTTCTTAGCCATTGCAAACGTCCATCTTGGATACTTTAATTATTATCTAGTCCTTCCTAGTCATTCCACACATCGATCTCGGATATATTTGTTCTTTTATGAATAAAAATAAATTACATCAAAATATAGAGAAAATTTCTCTGTTAACCCCATAATAGACCTATATTTTCAGATAATCCATGTACATTAGGCTCATTCTGTTGTACCTAAGAAAACAAAGTTTAGTTTCAAACATCCCCTTGCTTTTCGAAAAAGATAACTCTACCCTTATAACCTTATACCCTTCAAACTTCTACATTTGTATAACCTCTATTTTTGAAATGAAGTTCTTCTCTTATTCATTTATAGTGAAAATTGAACCGTAAGGCTCTAATGGTAAAATATTCATAAAAAAAAAGGCTCCAATGGTAAAATAGTTACCATAAGGCTTTAAAAAAAAATTCTTTATTGGGTGTTATGCACACTTAGTCACTTACTCAAAAATTTCACATGGTAAAGTACAATCTGTAAGGCTCTAAAATAGAATTCTTTATTGGGTGTTATGTACACTGGCTTGTAGTCACTTACTGTAAAATTTCACCATTGTAGTCACTTTACTGTAAAATTTCACATGGTGAAATTTTTTCCATAGTGTAGTCACGATTCTTAATAACCAGTTTATCCAATTTTTGTACCTGATGAGAGGGGTAGAATTGGTAAAGGCAAGAGAGAGATTGAAAGTTGAAATCAGAATTTGGAATATTGGGTACAATAGAAAGAGCCTAAAGTATGGGGCGAATATGAAATTATGATATAAGGTTTAGGAGAGAAATTTCTCGAATTTACAAGAAATATGTTCGAAAGGTGCTCCCCGCCAACAAACATGTCAGCATAGAAAAGGAGGAAAAAGAATTGACAAAAAAAAGTCTACAAAATCACTCTTTCATATACAACATCTCAAAATGAAGGCCCAAAAATCGCTTCTTGCTACTTCACCCTTGGCCAGTTTATCCACCAACTCATTGGCTGATCTTGGCATGTGAGCGAACAAGATGTTCAACCCATTATCCAAAGGACAAGTCAGACGAACCAAATGGAAAATCTTTCAAGAGCAATCCTGCAATGAGTCAAGCCATGAAACCTCCTTCCACCATCAAGGATGTGAAACCCTAAGCCTTTGCCTCACTTAGCTCTACCACAATAGTAGAAAACTTAGTTCTAACAACATTCCCCTCCCCAATAAGTCCTGAGAATGCATGAAGAATACAATTTGTGTGATCACTAAAGATACCTCTGATCCAAGAAGGATTTGGGTTGCCCAAGGAGCAACCATCAAATTCAACTTAACAAACTCCTAGATTGGAGGTTGCCAAGCAAAGATATTCCTAGGAACAAAGAGAGAAATAAAGCAATAGTCTATCAAATAACCTTAGACACAAATATGCCTCTGAAATCCAAAGAAAGGATATGCCTCTGAACTCCAAAGAAAGAATATCACACATGGCAACCATCAAAATCATAGGCTCCATTACTAATTGTGTACTTTGGCATCTTCAAAGATCTGTTTATTACTCTCTCCATAGGTGAGAGAATGGAATGAAACTGAACGCTATAATCATTTTCCCCTTTTTCTTAACCTAGGAAATTTCCATTGATCAAGCAATGAACAAATACTCAGCAGGAATACCCAAACCAAGTCAATCAACCAAAGGAAAAATGCAGCAAACATCTCCAGCCAATACACACTGGAGAAATAAATGATCCACTGACCTATCCCATGAATACACATGCAAACTTGAGAAGACAAGGCTAACTGTTTCCTTCTCTTCTGAAGAGTATCACATGTATTGATCCTATGGAGAACTGAGGTCCAAACAAAGGCCTTAACTTTGAGGGAGCACAAGAATTCAATAATTAACAAGGAAACATTGTTGCAATGAGAGAATCCATGTCACCATGGATGATACTAAAAAAAGGATCTAGTGAAAAACAGTCCTCTGGAATCAGGGCTCCATATCTGAGTATCAAAGGCAGTAAACTCAATGGAAACAGTTTAAGAGCTCAAACAAGATGGCCAACTCACCCAAATCGTCGGTCTAGATCCTGCAACAAGGGCAGATTCCAAGCTAGACATCTGACGACCAAGAAAGTATATCCACCAACATAAATTCCTTGCTGAGGGAAAGATTAAACAACTACGGAAAACGGGAAGTACATGTCACCTCAATCCACCAGACATCACTCTAAAACCAAATACAAGAACATTCCCTAGACTAGGAAAAAACCAAATAGGAGGACAAGGACACAAGGGTCGATATTACCTTCCAAAGATTAACACTATTTGCCCTTTCCCAACCATTGTCATTTTTTCTATGATTTTCCCAACCATTGTCCTTAGGGCCATACTTATTACTAATGACCTTGAACCGTTAGGCTATCTCTTTCCTAGATAAATCTCATATCATTTTTTTCAATAGAGTAAAGTTACGATCCAATGTGTTACCCAAGTTAGGATCAAATTTGAATAGATTAGAGGCATAAACATAAGTAGGAGAAGACAAAGCAAGGGATAAATGAAAGGAACAAATGATTTTAGGAGGAATTACTCACCTTCCTATTCTTCAACACAAGAAAAGGAATTCTCGACCCTTTCTTGTGTCAAAATAATAATGATTCTTGATTTCTCACTTTTTTTTTTTAAAGATCAAAGAGAGATAATATATATTAAAGAAAAAAGAATGAGAAAACACCAACAGTATACAACAACAAGTGTAACTCAAGGACAGAAAACAAAAACAAGGCTAACAGAAGCAAACCATTACAGACTCTTGAAAGACAAACAAATCAATACAGACACCCATAACTAAACCACAGAAACCCCTTGTAGCAGCTACTCAAAACCACACATAGACCATAAATTCCCAATCCCCGTAGACACCTACGGGGGATCATCCCAAAACATATCAAAAGAATGCCCATGCACACATTTGACCCCGAACCCCAGAAAAAAATCAAGTCTATAACTTTTCTTGATCTCTCACACTTATCCCTTCATACTACCTGCCACTTAACCAGATGGTCCTTTTTGGAACCATCCCCCATAAGATGTCCTTTTGTGTCTTTTTTTGTCCCATCAGTCACTCTAAAGAGGCTATGAAATGGGACAAAAGATAAATTATACAAAGATGCCTAGATGAGAGTGATGTTACCACCTCGAAAGAGAAATCCTTTTGCAAGTGGCCAATCTCCTCTCAATTTCATCAACAATGGGGTCCAGAAATGCAAATTACGAGGACCATCACCCCAAAGGAAAGCCAAGATATCTAAGAGTTCGCAAACCTATCCCATAACCTAACACCTGCGCACATTATTGGACCTCTTTCTACTCACATGAATTTTTATATATGCAGTTCTTTTCCAAGTTTGCCTTCAACAATGATACCATTTCAAACACCTAAAGATACATTTAGTCCAGAAGATCATATCCTTAAAAGATACTAGAAACAGGATTATGTTATCAGCAAATTGGAGATAAGACATAGCCACTTCCTTGTTACACACCTCAAACCCTTTATGAGCTCTAACCCCTCATCCTTAAAAAGAAAACAATTACGAACATCCCTCAACTAGAGTGAAAAGGAATGAGGAAAGAGGGTCCCCAAACGAAGACCCATGGATGAAGGAAACAAACCTCTCATACTCCCATTCAGAATAAAAGAAAATTATATTTTCTAAGGAAATTCATGATCCATTTCGTCCACCTCTCCCAAAAACTTTAGACTCTAATACCTTGTCCCAGAAATCTCATTCTACCCTATGTTAGGTCTTTCAAGCTCTAATTTGCACATTAAACTTGCAACTCACAATCTGAACTTTTTTCAACACATTCATTAGCAATCAAAACACCATGTAGGATTAGCCTACCTCGAATAAAAATATTCTGATTCTGAGACAAGATAGACCCATTCCAAACATCCATTACAAGATCCTCGTCTCAACTCCCAACTCCGATTATTTATGAATGTTGTTCTTAGTTGCTCAAAACTAATCTAATAGTAGTCTTATGGAATTTAACTTTCAGTAGTGCAGTGTCTGGTCACCCATCACACTAGAAGCACCACTCGTACGAAAATGGATAATAGCTATTCATTAATTATTGACTAATTTCCTTATTTGCATCGATCGAATCCAACATGATCAAGCTTTCCTGGGCAAAATACTTTGTTTCTAAAGAATGCACTAACCAACCCTGTTCCCCTTCTCATTACAAAGCATATAGTTTCCAAAGAATGCCTTGGCAAAATATAAAAACACTATTCAGAGTGCATAATATAGGAGATTTAGCAAAGTTTTATGCCAGCAGCTTACCAGACGTAGACCTCCTTTACCCAAGCATAGGATTTTCAATGAACAAAAAGAATAGGAATGCATGACACCACACATAATTACATATAAACATATTATGTAATTTCATTATAAATGAAAAATCCAATGTGTAAATGCAACATGTTTTGCATTACCATGCTTTGGCCAGTCTTAAGGATTTTCTTTCCTCTATTACACCCTTACACCAGATCGGCCCCCCTATAGACAGCATCGGCCAATACTTAAAACCATGCTAAAGCACCCGCACCCCAGTCACTCCAGCAAGTACGCCTTCCTTCCTTTTATCTTAATAACATTTACAGCAATATGGCAATATCAATTAATTGCTCCTTAAATGAAAAAAGGTATTCGATGTTGAATTCAATGCACTAGATCACCATCCACCCTAACCCACTCCAACCCTTTTTCCACCAATATGCCTTCTCTCCTAATCTAATCCTATAATAGTCTTGTTGGTAGCATATTTTCAACAGCTCACCCAAGGTTTTAAATTTCGCCGGCATGCCGCCATTTTCTATTATGGCGAAACGGCAATATTTTGGCGATATTTCCCCATTTCGGAGAAATTTGGCAAAATTTTGCCAGGCCCCCTTGGTGAAATCACAGGAGAAATCGAAATTTAAAACCTTGAGCTCACCACAAGCCATTGAATCTGTAGCTTGAGAGCTTAAAGAATCTGCAAATGGTGACATCAACATAGGAGGCTGCTGTGATCTGTAACACATGAAATAGAAAAATGTACTGGGCCACAATTTGAAGGCCCGAACCTATGAAGCCATAAGGTTGAAGATCATTGTCAAACCAAAAAAAAGCAGTGCAAAAACCTTGCAAGTCTGGCCAACTCATGACCCAAAATTCCAAAAGCGTCACCATGGTCTATTAGTGTTTAAACTCGGTATCGGATCAGGGATTGGCAGATCCGAACATGGCACAATTTTTTTTTTTTAATTAAAAAAAAAGTTTTTGAGTCAAATTGGATAATCCATATTGGATCGTCCGATCTGACTTGTCTGAAACCGAGTCAGAGAACTTAAACATATTTCATGATCAGCTTGGGATCGTGACTCGTCCCAAGCCAATCCCGAGTTGGATCGGCCGATCCTTAACACAATGATAAAAACCTTGAGTGCTAGAGAGGGGTTCACACAAACAAAGGTCATGGTTTAACCATGAGCTCCTTTTCCATGTCGGCGACATGTCGCCAATCCAACCCCAGACGATGAGAAATCTACATATGTCGTTTTCCCCCATGTTAGTTAACATGTCACAGACATGTGGCAACATGGGGAAAAATTTTCATTTTTTTTAAAAAAAATTCCCATTTCTTGAGATTTCACTCTTTTTGGCTCAAATCTTCCCCATTTCTTGCAAGATTTGTGTTTCAAACATAAATCTAAGTACACTACAACAAGTTTTTGAGGATTTTGTGGAGATTCAAGGGATTTGTTCAAGACTTAAAGGTATAATCCATATTTTCTACTTTTCCCTCTTAATTCTTGTGCAAACACTATGAATTTATTATATGTTGTTTAATGACATCCGATCTACAGATGGGTGTCATTAGTTTCTTTTTCGAAAAATACTTATATTTATTTAAACAAAAAATAATAAAAAATATATTGAATAATATTTAAATACCATATAAGAGTCTTATATACAGCCTTGTATGGTATATTATAAAACAAACAACTTTGACATTGTATGTTAGTAAATATTAAATACGAAAATGTTTAATTATTCTAAGAAATAACAAAAAAATTAAAAAAAAAAAAAAATTGAAAATTTTTGAAATGAATATTGTATGTTAGTAAATATTAACTATGAAACTGTTTAATTATTCTGAGAAATAAAAAAATTGAAAAATAGATTGAAAAAAGAAAAAAAAATTTGAAAATAAATATTGTACGTTAGTAAATATTAACTATGAAACTGTTTGATTATTCAGTTTGTTATTTAATTAATGATTGACTAAATTGGTATGGTATGTATCTTATTTGTTTATTTTTATGTTCTTTTAGTTGTGAGATGCGCAAATGTATAAGGTTATAGCTTAAGTGGATCATATTACATCAATTTTGACATAGCTTGCACACCCACAACAAGTAGGTGAACCCCCTCAAGCAATGTCCCTTGATATGTAAGCATTTGTTTTTGCATATTTTGATGCATTATGATGTATTTAGACACTAATTAGGGTTGTTTATAACTTGGGAGAAAATCCATTAAAAACCCCACATTTCCTCGTCATTTCCCCCATATTTCCCTTTTTTTCCTAATTTCGGTGACATGTCAATATGTCAACCTGACAACATCGACATGGAAAACCATAGACCAAACCAAGGGGACATATGTCTCCAACCAAGAGTTTAACAAGTTTCAAAGGACTTTGACAACATCAAGCCTAACTGAGAATTAACAAGTCTATATCAAACCTTTCTGATCGGACAGAGAAAAACAACTCCTTGTTCAAGCCTATAACGAAGGAAGCTCCCACACAAGGTGTTGGAATAATAGAAATTAAATTCGGGCAGATAATACCTTTTTGCTCAAATTAATCTGGATAATTGAAAGCATGTTATTATATAGTTGTGGTAGGGATGAGGTGTGGGCCAAGTCGCTCTCTATAAGATGTTTCGAGCCTCTGCAGGGATTTCCAATGCAGGCAGATTGCAAGCACGACGCCCCCAAGATACAACAACCCAACCGCACACTGTGTTTCCTTTCTGCTCTGCACTAATAAAGAAGGAACGATCTCACTACAAACAATAGCATACACCACCCTTTGCCCAACAAGGCAATAGAAAAGCAAAACGAAAGAGTAGAAGAGAGCAAAAAACAGAGAGTAGTAGCAGAGATTGTTGTGTATTGTTTTATAAAGAACCCCAGTTTATATAGACTAAAAAACGAACGTTATAATGTGACCATTGGTGGATAGCCACCAGAGGCTTCGTGATATCGTGGGAGAGTAAAGTCTCTAAGGAAGTTACCTAAACGGTCAAATAAAATGAAATCGGGTTGTCCAAAACGATAAAACCGAGTCGGCTGGCCGCGCGCGTGTGTGAGTGCGCAAGACGCAATGCGGGCACGAGTGCACGTTAAGGTTTTCCGGAGCTGACGTCCGAAATCCTCTTGGACGGACCTAGGCTCCTCAATGGGTCTCACATGCACGAGCACTCCTTGTTCTCCTCTACAAGCTCATAAGGCTAAAAGGAGGAGAGAGTATATATACCACTCCTCAAACTTGGTAAGTTTCCAATGTTGGACAAGCTTGCACACAAGACACACACACCCACTTAAGTGACCAAGGTTCAAATCTTTAAGACAACTTATAAAAGACATTTTATTAAAATAGTCCAACAATCCCCCACTTATTTTAATAAAAACAGAACAAATAAAACAATACGGAAAAAGCTGGGCAAAGACTAAATATAATGATAGTGAAGGTGCCAATGGTTTGAACCTTCATTTAATGTTTCGGTAATTCTTGTACTAGAGTCGAAGTGAGCAAGTCTTGAACTATGACTACTTGCAGGTTCATAGAACTACGTCACACACATAATATTCAAAGTGTCAACATATGAGCTCCAATAGCAAGCACATTATGGCCATGTGCTTAATCCCATATCCTTGAGCGTTCTAGAGAATTAGCTCAATTTTCATAGAAAGCAGCCCCACTCCTATACTCAAATAGGTGAGTTTATTAAGGATGCTCCTATAACTACAACATCCCACTCATAAGAGCTATAAATTCCATTAAGAGTAAAAATCTCATCCTTATATGCGTTACAAGATTTTTATGTACTTACACCATAAGGATGGACTGTGAGTATAAACTCCAACAGTGCATTTCACAAGTCAAACCACTTTATGATTCGTTCTTCCCTTTGAACCTAGGTCTTGGGATCTCCAGTCCCTAGGTTGGCAATCCTCATAGGTGATTGATTTTTCTATGGGCTTAAGTCCCATTCCCCTCGATGTATTCCAAATCTTCTCTTTATACGCAAACAGGTAATAAGACTCTCTAGGGAGAATACCTTAGTCTTGGGCCTAAAGGAGTTCTTAAATTCCGTCCAAGGAGGGAACTTATCAATTACAGCAGCCAATTGAAACTGCTCATCAATTTGCATTCCCTCAGATAGAATTTCATGCACAATTAATTGAAGGTCATGGGTTGGGTCACTACTGATTTATCATCAACCATCTGGAATTTAAAGTGCCTGCTAATAGCATAGTTTTTCATTCCAGCCTCTTCAATGTCATATTTTTTCTGCAAAGCATTCCATAGGTCTCTAATAGTAAGGTTTGTCCATAATAATCATATAGGTCATCAGATAAACAGTTCAGAGTGTAATTCCTACACATAAAAGTCATCTCTTTCCCACTTCTACATAAATTCAGTTTGTGCATCAGTCTCCTCAATTCTTGTATTTCCTTTCCTAGGGTCTTCTTCATTAATCACAGTAGCTACCCTCATAAAGGTCAAATAAAATAATATCTTCTGTCTCCATCTTTTAAAATGAACACCACCAAACTGAAGGATTTGTTTTGGTCACTTGGTCCAATAACGGGTACAACAGAGGGATTCTCCATGAATCACAGAATTCGTTTTAAAATTGTTGGAATAACAGCAATTAAATTTGGGCAAATAATACCTTTTTTGCCCAAATTAATCTGGATAATCAAAAAGCAAGTTATTGTATAATTGTGGTAGGGATGAGGTGCGGACCAAGTCTCTTTAAGACGTTTCGCGCCTCTGCAAGGATTTCCAATGTACGCAGATTGCAAACACAATGCCCCCCAAGATACTAAAGCCCAACCACACACTGTGTTTCCTTTCTGTTCTGCACTAACAGAGAAGGAACAAGCCCACCACAATCGCAGATACCCTTTGCCCAGCAATGCAATAGAAAAGCAAAACGAAAGAGCAGAAAACAAAGAGCAATAGCAAAGATCGTTGTGTATTGTTACGTGGGAGACTAAGTCTTTAAGGCGGTTACCATAACGGTCAATAAAAAACGGTCAAATAAAATGAAACCAAGTTCGTCCAAAAAGATAGAACCACGTGCGTGCGATCCAATCCGAACCGAGCCGGTCGGCCGAGCGTGTGTGCAGAAAGCAATGTGGGCGCACGCGTGCACGCTAAGGTTTTTCGGAACCAGTGTCCGAAATCCTCTTGGAGGGGCCTAGGCCCCTCAATGGGCCTCGCGTGCGCGAGCGCTCCTTGTTCCCCTCTACAAGCTCATAAGGCTAAAGAGAGGAGAGGGTATATGGTAAACTCCTCAAACTTGGTAAGTTTTCAATGTGGGACAAGCTGCACACAAGACTACCACACCCACTTAAGTGACTAAGGTTCAAATCTTTTAGACAGCATATAAAAGACATTTTATTAAAATAGTCAAACACAAGGGTCCAAAGTCACCATTAAGCCTTCATAGCCCAAGGTTAAACTAAGCTCCTCACAGTCTTTGTCCAAAAAAAGATTTTTATGGGAAATATGACTCCAGTATAAAAAGGAGATCTCTCCTAGAAAAAGAAGAGTGATCCCCACTTATGTAAGGGACTTTGAAGCTTAAGACAAAAGATCTGAGACATGAAGGAGACAAGAATGTGTTGTCACCTTCAAGTACCCAGTATTTCTTTTAGTTTTTGTCATCTGATACAGGTGATAAGCCCCAAAAAGAGCCACGTGTATGATGGATCAAAACACACTTTATTTTTCTTTCTTGTATTTCAAAACGGGATAAAATTTGTAAAAAATAGGGGCACTTTCACACCATAACAATCAATGGAAGTTAAATTTCCTTTAATTTGTTTACTGTATGTTCTCTGGCTGTTTATTTTATTTTCTTATTTCCCTTTTAATCAGAGGTACTCATCCCTAAGAAGGACAGGTAATTTAACAGTATGATTTATCACATTGGAAACATGAAATACACCAAATAAAAGAACACCCTACGTCAAAAATCTACAGTGTTAATTCGCAAACCAAATGTCAAGAAATCAATCATTTTGATACACTCGAAATTTGCATTGACAAGTCTTCCAAAGCTTGTCTGTGCCTTCTTTCAATAAAAAACCAGAGTGAAGTCCAAGCAATTTACATAGAAATTCAGACCCATTCAACATCATACCTTATTTCTTACAAATAACTAATCAGGCATACTTGACATATTTAACCTAATTACATATCTATTCAATGGTACTTTGCAGTTGGTAGTTTATTTTAGAGAACTTATCTTTTCATTTGTACTCATTAGCTATGAATATTCCATATTTTATTCTGGATGGTAAGTGAACATTAATGAACAAGTCATCTTTCAGAACAAATCCCATTCTACCTTCAACTACCTAGTATTTTTTATTCCTTCTCAAATTTTGTTGCCTACTTTCAGAAGCTTGATAAATTGATTCTACTTCCCAAACTGACACAGAATCCAACAAACCCAAATCATATCCCTCATCCATGATTTAAACTTCAGAGTTTTGATATTTTAAAGCTAATAGAAAGGGTAGGATAGCAAAAGGATGTTACAATACAGTTGAAACTTGAAACTTGCATTTGAATCCTTCAAACAAGCGCGAGTTTTGCTTGACAACAGTAATAACAGCCCATTTTGAAGCTACATGGTATAAGGGTACACACCTAGCCTATTTTTTTCCAAGGTTTTCTAGGTACAACAAAAACATTTAATTGCTCATCATGACTTCATTTCTTTTGTGTTGTCCTTTGTGTATTACACCCACCTCTCTCCCTATGTCCTCCTTTCTTTAATGTTTTATTACGTGCATCACATATTCCTCCTCAGTTCAAACGAACCCAGCCAAGTTGAGAAAGTTGAACCAGCCATCTCATCTAGGTCATTCGGTTTTTGGACGATTTAAGGGTAGATAGCCATAAATCCATTTAACAAGGGTTTGTCTGGTTTCTTTGATTTGAGTGGATAGCCCAGTTTGAGTCCAGCAACTTTCAATTGCTTCTTCATTAAGCATGCAGTGTTGGACATTTGACCATATTTTCTTATATATACATATCCATATATGTATAGACCTAACAAACACACATTATATATACCCATACATGTATTGCATCAACTTTCATGTAGTAGCATCCACGACAGCTATAAAGGTGGTGTCACAATTTTGAAAGTAAAAATCAACGGGAGTATAACAAGCTTGAGAGTTGAGACTATAAGATATTAAGGATGTTAATTTCATTTAGTAGAATCCGTAACATCTATATAAGATGGTGTCACAATTTTAAAAGTACACATTGGAAGTAACATCTATCATGCTTGAAACTGTAGTTATTCAAATAATAAAAAATAAATGCTCATGTGTAGAAATGTATGCTTTACAAGATTTTTACAGTCAATATAGTATTAAAAGAAAGAATTTATGCAACCGTCCATAACTAATAGCAGAATTCTTGAACCCAAACAAAGTGTTTTCCCTCTATGTTCTTTCTCTTGATGCTATTAATGCTCCCACTAATTCTATGACATCACCAACTTCACCATTTCAACCCCACAGATTTTTGCTGTTTGTAGCCTGCTTTACAATCTACGGGAAATTCTTAAATTTATAGTTATACATTTACCAAATAAGTTTTGTTAAAAAGGGTTATAAAAAAGGAAAACATAAGCTGTTCATGTCATTCCTGCAGAAGCAGTGTTTGCAAACTGAAGAACATTGTGATGATGATGATCAACTGAGCATTATGAAAGTAATGTTTATACTGATGGTTGTAAATTGTAAAGAAGTAGGATTTAATAAGGTTTACTTCATGGGATTTCTTAGAAGTTGCATTAGAAGGGCACCATGATGTTAACAGCAGCAAAAACTATGATAAAACTTCACAGAACCCTTAGGTAAGAAAATAAAAATAAAAAAACCAATATACAGCAGAAACTGCATTTTAGAGTTTCAACACCGACCATTGCTACATATAATAAAGAATACTGTGTATAATCTATTTTATTGATTGTAAAACCAAAGGGATACAAGGAAGTGGAATTTTAGTGTGAATCTACAGCCTGGACATGTCTATTGGTTAATGTCAAATCCAAATCAATAATTTTGTATGTTTGTGCACAAAATATATTAATAGGTTCCCATATATATCCATTTCTACTCTTCTAAACTTTAAATTTCAGTAACTGAATCCATAAATGGAAAATATTGTTAAAGTCACGGAAACCTCACTGATGAAGATATGTTCCTTAGTATGTTGAAACAAACAAATTAATAATATATATATATATATATATGTGTGTGTGTGTGTGTGTGTGTGTGTGTGTGTGTGTCATGAAAGGCTCCAAAAATGATCCATTCAACATGGCTAAGCTTCAATCAGTATTAATTGAATCTTAACCACTGGGCTTTGTCTAAACTTAAAAAAAAGCATGGAGAGATGCATCATGAGAAAGATATTACCTCGCTGAAAGGTTCTTTGATATCATCTCGTTCAACACTACTCTCCTGCAACAATGAAAATGACATCTTCATTTTCTAATACTTGATATATGACAAAGAGGCTGATTCTGAAACAATCAATTATATAACACAGTTCAAGTTCCAGTACTTACATAATTTGGAAAGATAACCATATCCACATTTCCTGGGACTTCCAACAACAGCTGCCTCAAAGAGTATTCACGAGCACCAGCTGGATGTATTAACTCATCGGTGTCAAGATGGAAGATCCAATCCATGCCAGCATCCTAATATTGAAACAGTTAAAAAAAGAATATATTGATATTATTTTCCAATATAAAAGAATGGGGCATTCATTGTGATAGATGAGAATAGAAGCAACCGTACCCTTGCCATGACAATAGCCATCTCCATATTCAGAGATTGCTTCACAAATAGCTCATAATTACATGGTTTGTAGAAGAAGCTTGCAAGCCATGTCTCGTTCCAAATCCGGCTAAAGAACACCATAGTAATATATAGCAAAAAGATTATATAGAAGAAGAAAAATGACCAAGGACATGTAAGGCAATCCATATGAGTACATGATAATTTAAATCTTAAATGCGATAAGAACATGCATGCTTACACAAACAATAGAATGATAAGAACATGCATGCTAACAGAAGGACCTTGGAAAGGAATACATGCAACAAAGTTTCAAACTCTAAAAATAAAATGTTATCTAACCAACCAGGTGACTGACCTTTTAGCCTGTTGCTCCTCTAGCTCTCGTGTTCTATATATTACTTTCACACCCTAAGAAAGAAAGAACCCATAAGGGCAAAATTTTGGAATATAAAAGGCGAAAGCATAAAGTTAAACACCCAAATAACAAATTCTAAACAGAGAATCGAAGAGTATGAACAAAAGAAAAAATAGGGGATCCCAACTCACAGGAATGGATTCCAGGACTTTGGATATGTTTGGAGATGCTGCCTTCCCTTCCACAAATAGAAAAAATGTTCTAACACCAATGGTTTTATGATAAAAGATCCATGGTAGAATCTGCTCTAAGCCAGCTGAAGTGCTCGTTGTTATACATATCTGCATATTTAGAATCAAAATTTGCTAAAAGATCAAGAACTGAATTAATCATTGAAACATAAAAAATTTAGAATATAATAAAACACTTCATACCAAATGTAGTGCTTAATGATTTGTGTCAATAACAGCAACTAAATTCATCAATGTTACATTTTCTTTTTGAAATGAAAAACAAGAACTTGACAACGTGTCATATGAAACACAATGTTATGCAATCTGCTAGGGAAACTTACGGGGAAAGTATGGAACTTCTATGCATATAAAAAACTAAAAAACCATCCAACAACATGACCACTGCATCAACAAGATATCCACAATCTACAATTTCCGCTGACTGATAGAATCTATTCTATATCCAACATCGATCCAGTACAAATGCTACGAAACTACACACACACACTAAATCTATAAATCTATCCTCTCTAACCCAGGCAAAAGTTTCGACTTAGGAGCCAAATACTCATTCATCCAACCCAAATTGCAAATTCCATATCATGATGAATTTCTCAGAAAATAAACAAATAATATATAAAAGAACATTTCTTAACAAAGCCCAGATCACAAAATCCAGTCCCACCCAACAAAGATCAGTTCAAAGAACACCAGATAGGCAATGAAACAAGTCAATAACCAAAACCCATCAACGAAATCGAATCAAATTTCAGTTAGAACCCTCACCTTTGGTTTCAGATCGGTATCGTAATTGAACGTCCAATCGCGATAGTAAGGAAACGAAGGCGATGAGCTCCGACCAAGAAGCTCAACACAATCTGACGATGAAATCGAAGAAGACGAATGAACCAGGTTTGTAGGAGGCGAGCTTCCCATACCAGGGAAGTTTTTGTTGTCCGGTGACCAACGCGTAACTGGGTCGTTGAGACCTCCTCGCCATTGAAGAAGGAAAGCGAAGGTCGCGAGGCTTAGTGGAAGAACCGTAAGCAGCAAGAGAACCCTCGAAGCGAAGCTCTGTTGTGACGAGGTAGGAGCCGGCCTCAGAGATGTGTAGAGACCAGCCATGGAAGAGAGAGAGAGAGAATGGTTTCTTGCGATAACTACATAAAAAGCCTGTTTAAAAAAAGAAGAAGAAATGAAATATTGAAAAATGAAAACTTGAAACCGAAGGTGGGAAGAGAAGAGAACAACCGTTTACTTGTTGTTGCTTTAATGAGCTGTTAATTCTCAAAGCTACATAGAGAGAGAGAGAGAAACCTTTACCAAAAGAAAGAAGAGAGAGAGTTTCATTATTAGCGTTCAGTGAGCTAATTAATATTTGGGGTGTACTCCTCTCCCTGGCTTGGACCAATCAATGTACTTTGGTGGGGCCACCAAGGAGAACATAATCATCTCATTATAAGTCATTGAATCATGCTTACAAAAAAGAAGTCGTTGAATCAAGAGAATTCATTTATCTCATTCATAATTTAGGGGTGCAACTTGGATCGGTTGAACTCGAAACCGAACTAATTCAAATCGATTTTGGATCAGTTTGGGTTGGTTTCTAGATATTTGATTTGGTTTTGATTTTTAAATTATAAAATCAAATTAAATCGGTTGGATTTTGGATTGAAGCTTTGATTAAATCGAACCGAAACCCGAACTCTGATGTATATAATCTAAACCGAACCAAACCGAAGTGATTTAAACTAAATTATAGTCTATATATATATGATATATTATATATCATATATGATATATCAAACATTATATTTTATATATGTAATATAATTTTGAAAATACTGTACTAACCCAACCTAAACCGAACCGAAACTGTAATTTGGGTTCGGTTGGTTTGGGTTTTGGGTTTGCCATTTCAATTTAGTTCGGTTTTGGGTTGAAATTTTGGTTCTCAATTCAGTTTTGGGTTAATCTTCACTAATATGAGTTTGGTCTTGGGTTGATGTCAACCCGAACCGAACCGAGTTCCACCCCTAATTCATATCAGAAGGAAATATGTTAGTAGGTTGGTCCTATATCCATTAGATGGAACCATTTTTTATTAATTTTTCTCTGGAATAAAAGAGTTTGGTATGTTCTATTTAACAAAAACAAGAAAGAGTGTATAAGATTATTTACACGTGGGCCATCATAGCATAGATAATCATAATTTGATTTTTGAGAAAACTTAGATTAGATTATACCCGATTTGATAGCATAAGGTAAAGACCAATCTAGATTTTGGTGATCATTAATATATATTAGGTCCAGTGCACTTTGGTCACACTATAATATATGTGTATAACATATGCATGGTATGTTAAAAGTATAGGCCTAAAGATTTCTTAATAAGAAAACACATTAAGTACATTTATTGTTCAAGTTTTTATCACCTTAACTAGAAGCATTAATAGTGATAAAAAACTTTACAACTATAAATGCTAACATTGGTCATTTCTCTCACAACACTACAAGCTCTGCTCATCGAGAGTATTGTCTTAAGATAATAGAAGAAAAGAGAATATCTACTTGTCAAATTTTGACTTATACTTTGGAAGATCATAATAACACTGTGACAATATGTTTACGTATATATTATCTATGTTTATATAAATTTTATGTACTAATTTATTGGGTACAATCTTAGATTTCTTAAAGAGTATTCACTCTGATTATGTTATATCTAATCCTAAGTTTCTATTAAATTTAGTAAGTTAATAAGTAAAGAAAACAAAGGGTAGCGCCATTTATTTGTTTTATTAGTAAGATTTTTCTTTCTTTTGAAACTTATTGAGGTTCTTTTATCATGAATGTATGTTTAGAAAGATCAGAGATAGTCACTGATTGATCTTGCTCAATATTTGTCTTGTAACAAGAAGAGAATCACTTATCCTTGTTTTACTAATTAAAAGAGATTCCCGTGACGTTTTCATTCTAGTTTTTTGAAGTGTTATTGTCAAATCCATTTTGATGGTTTTCACACTAAATAAAGATATAATATCTTTCTTGATAAGTGCAGCAATAATGTAGCTAATCAATATTTTCAGCCTGGTAAGAATCATATGGTTAGTCCACATGGACTGAAGGTTGTAAATGACCCAGTATCTCGATATACACGAATCTGAATCTACAAGGAAACATCTCTATCGAACCGAATAATGTCTCGCGTTGGAATATATGATTACTAGAATCACATATAATGAATCCACACTCAATCAACTTAGGGCTTTGTATGGAACCCTAATAGCAAAACCAGATCTTTTTTGGAAGAAGAGATGAAGAAAAGAGGGAGTTCTATAAGGGTGGATTCCCAAAACCCGTGAATAGTAACCGTGGGTAGGGACTCAACTCAAATCCTCTTAGGACTATATCTCTTAATCTAATTAGGAGAGAGTTATCCACATCCTCACTTCTAATCAAGTATGGACATCTCATTAAGTGGGGACCCAAGATCATCCCAAACGGGTCAGGTCAACCGGGTCAACCCATCTCTAAAATCCAACACCTCCCACTCATCCATAGTGGATACAAAGTATGCATCTCTCTCATGTGCATCTTATCTTTCTATCATGGATGTTAATCATACAAGTCATTGAGCATGCGACCGACGAGCACAAAGTGACGGGCGAGCGACTCCATATCAAGTTCCATAAAACTGAAATGGAGATACACTCTCAAAAATCTTATCTATGCCCCAGACTCATTTGCCTACATCAGATTGAGTATTTCTAATCCCTCGTGAGCATAAGCTCAAATCTCTATACTAAACCACTAAATTCATGTTAATGTGCTTATTTAAAATAATTCATATATGCTACATATATATCAGATACATATAAGTAAAAGATGTTAAACTCCAAGTGATAATTTTAAAACATGAGCACATATATCAATGAATCAGATCTCTATAAATGTGATACCAAATAGTCTCCCCTAAGCCTCATACCATTTAGCTTCGACCTAGCTGCTTTCCCAGACAGACCCTCGTTAGACCGTATGTGCATGGTCATAAGAAAGTAAGCTAGAGTAGCGATCATCAAATCTAACCTCACGACATGATCAAAGGTAGTACGGGTATAAGTTGATCCATTCCATAATCATCCTGATCTCACACAACAATGAAATAGGGATCCATTCACTTGACGTCACTAAAAGCACAAGTGGTATGCAACACATGCTATAGTGGATCCCTGGGCCCAGCCAAGGGTATGTTAACCTTCAACAACGTACAGATCTTATTTTAGTTGCAATCTATTCGCCTAACATGAACACCTTAATCCAAGTCACAACTCTCGAGCGCCTTGATTAGGACCTCATATCCGGCTTCTTTAGGTAATAAACGATTCCCTAAGGAATCTCATCCTGACTCTCCTATGGCGACATATAACTCATAGAGTCTTATAAAACCCCCGATGGCATAAGTCCTCTTAATGTCTCATCCTGCTCGCAATGCATGTGCCACGGTTGGTCGCTAAGTGAGAAGCCAAGCACTAGTCTGGTGACATATTGTATTCATATCCTCATAATTTAGAGATAATATATATATATATATATATATATATATATATATATATATGTAAAGTGTTCATGTAATACACAACTTCATGCCTCAGAGACGAAAACTCTATTAAATTCTTACGCATGAAATATCAAGTAATATAAGACGTCTACATAACAAAATATAAATCAAACTGTACCACCTAACACAAATCACAATCTACTTAATCCCATCTCTCGGACATAAACCTTAAAAGTTTGTAGCTATAGGTTTAGTCATGGGATCAGCTATCATCTGCTGAGCAGAGATATGTGTAAGGG
>JAUPMG010000013.1:4019364-4031021 GCA_031762675.1 Pachysandra terminalis
AGTTGTTATCTTGGGGTTATGATATGACAATCCGCGGTCTAGCAATAGATCCCGAAGGTCTCACCTCGTGATCCGTGCCTTCCCACCGTGGGATCTGAGTCACCGGGATCCGGGGCGTGACACACCATTCAGCAGAGAACATGTCAATGACATGTATGCATGACTGCTAGCACCACACTCGCATATGCAGTACACTGTCATTTTACAAATCTTACATGGATGAAGATCTTCTGTGAACTTCGGCTGTGTGAACGCTAAGTCGCATAATCAGTCCCCTTTTGGTAACGTTCTGACGCTCATAATGTGAATCCATGTTCTAAGTACAAGCATATCACCAATCCAACAGATTGGATTAGATGCATAAGAAATGTGAAAATTTTAAAATATTTTGGGGCTAAAATTAAAAAAAAAAAAAAAAAAAAGAATAGATATCTTTATTATTTTGAAGGATTTTTAGAAAAATACAAAAATTAATGAGATTTATTCTAAAAAAATTATTTTAGGTTGATAAATATCCATTTTGAACTATATCTTTTTATAAGAAGTACAGTTTCTATGTATCTATACAGACGCTTTATAGCCGCTCTGAATCACAAGTTATTTTCAAATTTGGCGCTCTCGCTCCTGCACTCACTTGATGCTTTGGTGACTTAATGTGAATCTCATGTAAACTTCACACGAGGTTGATCCACAAAGAGGACTGGTCATCACCGATTAAAGTAGAAGCCAGTTTCTGGTTCACTACTACACTTAGGTCTCTTTAAGGTTTTAAAAATGTGACCACCATTCTTAATAGGACTCACCTGAGAAGACTCACCTGAGAAGAAGTGTCAACCTTCTATGAGATTCACACAGCCAACGTTCACATAAGATCTGTCGTCCATTTTACATTATCCTACCCTATCTATCATAGTCGATTTTCTGTGATCTTCCCTACAGACGATTGGTGAAACCCAACATAATGCACTTGAGTTGTTTCACAATTACGAAAATGCCATTATTCTAAACTAACGAGTAATGACAGGCCATGGCATAGGGAAGGACAATGGAAATGCCATTAACGATTTTTTTCCCAAAAATTTATGGGGGCATTTCTGTCATTCGATTTTGACAAAAAATAAAATAAGAGAGAAAAAAAAAATAGACCGACCGGTGGGAGTCGAAGCTACGAACGGAACGGCTGACCATAACCTTAACCTCTACGTGGATTTACCCCAGAGAAGAACCCCTCCTTGGGAAGGTTCATATCCAACCCAAAAAGTGGGTCCCACTCCTCTTCGTGCTTTCAGTGTCCTACTTAAAGCTAGTCATCACCACTAAATCATATCGAACGCAGGCAATCATATTACGTGAGTGAGCAAAGCCAGTGATGGAGTCCCAAACCGTTGTTGAATCGTCTGAGTCAACTCGTCTCCACGTCGTGATGTTCCCATGGTTCGCATTTGGTCACATTAGCCCTTTCGTTCAGCTCTCCAACAAGCTCTCCTCTCATGGCGTCCGAATCTCTTTCCTCTCCGCTCCCGGCAACATCTTACGCATCTCAACCTCTCTCACTCTCTCCCCTCACGTTCAAATCATCCCTCTCCAGATCCCTCCCGTCGACGGCCTTCCTCCCGGCCTCGACAGCACCGCCGACATGCCACCTCACATGGCCGATCTCCTCTTGCAATCTCTTACCCAGATGAAACCCCAGATCAAAACCCTCTTATCCCAACTCAAGCCCCACTTCGTCTTCTTCGATTTCGCCCAACACTGGATTCCTTCCATTACTTCCGACCTCGGTATCAAAACCCTGTTCTTCTCTGTCTTCGCCGCCGTCTCCTCCGCCTACTTAACAGTCCCGTCCAGGATTACGGCCACCGGAAAATCACCCACCGTCGACGACCTCAAGAAACCCCCACAGGGGTTCCCTCCAAAATCATCATCGTCGATCACATCCATGACAACCCACCATGCTCGAAACTTCTCGTTCGTCTTCACGAGCTTCAATGGCGAACCCTGTATCTACGACCGGGTCGTAGCTTGCAGGAAAAGCTGCACCGCCATTGTTATCAAGACCTGCTCCCAAATGGAAGCTCCATACATCGAATACCTCAAGACCCAGTACAGAAAACCGGTTCTATTGGTGGGTCCTGTGGTTCCCGACCCGCCACCACCGCCCGGCGTGCTGGAACCGAGATGGGCTAACTGGTTAAACTCCTTCCCGCCAAAATCCGTTATTTTATCCTCCTTCGGGAGCGAAACGTTTCTTAACGACCAACAGATCAAAGAGCTGGCTCTCGGGTTGGAGTCAACGGGTCTGCCTTTCTTCCTGGTCTTGAATTTTCCCGGCGAGAATGGCGAGGAGAGGCTGAAGTCGGCGTTGCCGGAAGGGTTTGTGGAGAGGGTGAAGGATAAGGGGGTGGTGCACACTGGGTGGGTGCAGCAGCAGCTGATCCTGCGCACGATAGCGTGGGTTGCTTCGTGTGCCACGCTGGATTCAGCTCTGTAACGGAGGGGTTAGTTAACGACTGTCAGCTTGTGCTTTTACCACAGAGGGGTGACCAGTACTTGAATTCGAAGCTTGTGAGCGGGGACTTGAAGGCTGGGGTGGAGGTCAATAGGAGGTATGAGGATGGGCATTTTGGGAAAGAGGACGTCTGTAACGCCGTTAAGACGGTCATGGTGGACGTTAACGATGAGCCTGGGATCACGGTTAGAGCCAATCAGGGGAAGTGGATAGAGTTTCTGTTGGATAAAGAAATTCAGAGCAAATATACTAAGGATTTAGTAGAGGAATTGAAAGCCATGGCCGTTCCTCCCAAGGCTTAGGCTTAGGCTTAGGCTTAGGAGGGAAATTGTGAGTTATACAGAAATTTGTGTTTTAGCATTAAGGTAGTTCACCTTGGTTGCCTCTCGTATTGCTAATAGTAATGTCCATGGGTGTGGGTGAGTATAAATATGTCTATGAATGTGGGTTTGTGTATATAAGTATGTGTGTGTATCTAATCGCAGATCTAAGAATGTTCATGGTATTAAATGTATGTGGTGTTGTAAGGTGCGTTTATGGAGTATATATATATATATATATGTAATATAACATCTTTGTGAGATTCCTATGAAAATGAATGTGTATCTCTTATGTGCTCATATATATGTGCATATGTTTATATATGTGTAGGTTTTATGATCATGAATGAATAGAATGTACGTTAAATAGATGGGTACAGTGAAGGCAGGAATGAGGACAATAGAATGAATAATAAATACATGAATGAAGATTATATAAGATGTAAGACCAATAGAGGGCAAAACTGAGTGAAAATTGGGATATTTTTGGGCTAGACTTGAGCTCCGGCTGACTTGGGGGTCGACCCTGGAATGGACTGAAGTTAGATAATTTATTTAATATTTTTTATGATTCCCCTATTCGTTAAGAACACTGTGCAATAATTTTGAAGTGATTTAGATAAGTATATAATTAATTATGATCAAAATACCGAGCATACGTCAAGGTTTGAAAAACCCTGAAAGTTGTGGGTCCATGAATCGAGGTTGGGGAGGAACCAAAAACATGAACCGAAGCTCCTACCGAAGCCCTATTTGTGTGATGTTTTGTGGAGAGTTGAATGTGACCCTAATGAAGTTGTGTGTGGTGGTTTTACCCCATAAAATAAGACCGTGTGTGTGATGAGTTGTGCACTAAAGTAGTGTGAAGTGTCATAAAGTGTTGTTTCAGTTAATGAGATAGAGTACTATGATATATAGGAGAACATGTATTATTATGTTGGCATGTGTAGCATGTTTTAATGTTATGATTGAGTGTGTTTATGTGTGTTGTATGAGATATGCACGAGTTATGTTGAATGGTCCTTGTGTGACTCATCCATGCATTAGGCATGCATGATGTTAGGAATAAGTTGTTGTGAATGGTCATTGAGTGACTCATCCATGCATTCGATATGCATGACGAACAAACATGAAAAATAGTTAAGGGAATTGATCCTTGTGGGTTGGGAATCCCGCAAAACCCATGATGTACACATGGGAGGTAAGAGAGTAGTGTCCAGTTGTATTAAAATGGATGCCCAGTAACTTGGAACCGGCTGATCACCGAAATAGAAATTGCATTAATTAACATTAATATTGTATGTTACATTACTTGCATTTGATTATCATTTTGCATTAACATTCATTCATCTCATCATTCATTATGTATTCTGCATTTTCTTAATATTCTGTCTTTCTGTCTTCTACTCTACTGTTTTGATATTCGTATGTTTGAATTACCAATGCATTTGTTAGATGGAATGATTTTAATTGTTAATTGTTAATTGTGAATGGACATTATTATGTTAATAATGTACATCATGACATTGACATTCAATTAATGTTGTGGTTAATGTACTAATGCATGTGAATAATTCTAACTATTAGTTATAAATGAGGGATTATCATGTCAGTGTTGTGTAACATGAATATATATATATATATATATTTATATATCTGTGTGTGTGTGTGTGGTTGGCTTTATTATTAATAGTATGAGACATAGGGCCTATGGTTTCCTACTAGATCTTAAAAGCTCACACGTATGTATGTTGTCTATCCAACATGTTAAGGTGGAGAATTGGAGGGAAGTTATTTAGAAGAATAAAGACTTTAATTAGTTGCTGCTATTTTCTTATTTCAATTTTCTTAGAGAATGTAATAGGTTATGAGTAGTTGATTTTCATTAGTTTTAATTTTGGATTAAGACAATGATGTAATAGACTTGGGTTACTTTATGGATGGTTTGGTTTGATTTAGCTTTCGCGTGTTAATTACGATAATATTGAGGTTGGTTTCCACATCCAAAGGGTTTGAATCCGAAGGTCGAGTCTTGTAGTCCTTGAGATTAGATATCTCAGATATGAGGCTTGACATAATGGTATCAGAGCTCTAGATTAGATGACCTAGGGAGAGAAGAACATAAAGGTGAACATTAGGATTCACATGATTGCAATTGTGTGTTGGTGTTGTTTGCATAACATGATTGTGTGATTACTTGTTATAATTACTCTAGATTGGGAATCTAGAGGTTCTCAAGTCTAGTAAAACCTAGGAAGGAACATAGAAACACGTGGACCTATGAATCACATTGGTGAATTGTATGTTGTATGTATGATGTGAATTGTTTGACTTCTTGTGCTTGGTGAATTGTATGTGATGTATATGTGTATGTATGACTTGAGGATACATAATTAAAGACTTCTGATGTGATTGTTTCTATGTTGTGTACTTGAATTCATAATAAGAATTAAAAATTTATAATATAGCATAATTGACTATAGAAATAGGTATTCTAGAAATCTAGTGTGATAATTCCGAGGACGAAAATTTCTAAAAGGGGGAAGATTGTAGTGACCTGGATATGAAAATTAATAATAATAATTAATGTGTGATTATTTAATAGAGTTAAATAAATATAAATAAAATTGAATTGTAATTTGAATGTTTTATACTTCTAATTGATCTAAGAAACTGGAATTAGTTAAAGTATAAGTGATCATAAGTTTTAGGTTAACCTAAAAACATCATATGTTTATATGAGAATGAGTATAAGAACTTAATATGGTAATAATATGTTATAATAGTACGGAATTGGATTATGTTGTAATTAAGTATAGGTTTAGGGGTCATATTATAGTTAATAGAAGTGTGGAAGATTGATGTTTACAAATGAAAACACCTCGCAAGTGCACAAGTTCTATCATAGCTCGGCAAGTACAAGGGTATCGTACCCAAGGGATTGAGATGATTGACTTGTTTAAGTCACATGACAACTAATTAGTCCAAAATAGGGTTTGGTTGATTTAATAAAACTAGGAATTAAATGACTAAAAGAATTAAAATGCAATGAATTAAAAGTAGAAATTTAGTCAAGGGAAAAGGTCTAGGGGTTCAAATTAACCACTAACCTCCTAACTTTGGGCAATCGATCCGACCTAGGGCCTTGATGAGTCTGTATGCTAAATTGGGTTTTGATTACAAGTCTCACAAATTTTCAAGAATGATAATGGGAATTGTATTATAGCATAACCCATTTTCGAAAGGCACGAGTTGTATACACTAAACTACTCTAAACTAGGGTTGTAAGACGACTTGTCTCCTCTAAGCATGGACTATCTAGTTAGCAATTTTTCATTCCAATAAATACCATTGCACAACCATCATATTTAAAACTACAAGAATTAAATATGTGTGCATATTAATTTCAAGAAAAATATATTCCAAGAGATGTAACATTCATTCCAATAAATCAAATAAAACCTTATAATCAATTGTTATTAAAACAATCCTCAAGGTCATGCAATTCATACAAAAAGATCAAAACTCTAAATAAGAGTGATAAAACTCAAGAGTTACTTGGTTAGGGTTTCAATGAAACTCTAGAATGAGGCTTAGCTCCTCATGGATGATGAAGACAAAATGCCAAAATGAAGATCGCGATCCGCATGCCGAACGCCCCTTCTCTTCTTTTCTTTTCTCCAATCGCTCAACCCCTTTGGTTTGGCCATTTTCTTTTCTTTGTCGCTCTCCTCGTTTTAGTGGCTGAACACTTTTTTTTCTTTTTCTATTCGGTCTTCCCCTTTTTCCCAAAATCCGTTCTCTTTCTTTAAGCCAAATCCTCCATTTCCCTTTCAAACAATTCAATTTTGAATTCAAGATGAGACAATTCAGTCTCTTCTGTTTTCTCTTCTTGTTTTTTTTTTTTTTTAATTTATTTTCTTCCCATTTTTTTTTTACCTAATTCTTTATTTTGCCCAAGATGTCAAAAGTAATTTATTTTTTCCCAAAACAAATCACACATTGAAATGAATTGGGCTGGACTGGTTTCTCTAAAGCATTGGGCTGAACCGGGCTCGGTCGGTTGGTCTGTTCTTCTTATTTTTCTGCTTTTGTTCTTTTTTAAGCTTGATCTGATCCGTCCTTAATCGGTATTTTCCCGAATGCTGTTGAACCTGCACAATCATATAAATACATTAATCAACTTATTTAATCACAATCCAAAGACTATTAAGTATAAGTAAAAGGGCAATAGATGCAAGTGCTACGCACTTATCAAAGATATAGTGTAATTGATTACAGTTATTGAGGTGAGAATTGACATGGTCGTATGAACCACTAATTAGAAACAAAGGGTGGTTTGATAATTTAATATATATTTAAATGAGTTAGATTAGAAAGAGGGATTTAGTTCCTATTAATAAGGAGTTTGAGATTGCCTTAAGTTTTGGATAATTCACAGGTTAGGCATATTTGAGTGTAGATTCTACTACTCCTAAAAGCAAAATCCCTTTTTTTTTGTCGTCCTTTTTCTTTCAACTTTCGTCCTCTTTTTTTTCCCCAAGTTTTGTCATTACAATTATAATACTGGCCTAATGCTATTGAATGATCTATTAAAAGTCGTTTTCTTTCATAAGTTTAATTTTATCAATACAAAAGCATTTTATAATTAATTAACTCTAATACATTAAAATCAAATCACTAATCCTTGATATTCTGTAACTCTTACATATTATTTAAATTTCATTATATTAAGATCTAATTAATAATCCTTGATATTCGGTAACTCTGACATATTATTTAAATTTTATTATATTAAAATATAATTACTAACCCTTGGTATTATGTAACAACTTTATACTATTTAGATATAATTACAAAAAAATCAAATCACTAACTTTTCATATTATGTAATTCCTACGCACATAATTATATCTAAATTACATTAAAATCAAATCACTAACCCTTTTTATATTTTGTAACTCCTATATACATAATTATATTAAAGTCAAATCAATAAAATTAACTTATACTCTATATATAAATAGAGTATAATTAGTGCAACTTTTATCTTTTCTAATATCTTTATCTATGCATTTCTTAAGCTATTTTGTATATAAGTTTTCTCCACAAGTTCGTTGTTTGAATTAAAACTATAGTATTTGAAAATTTGATTAAAATTGGAATTAAAAAGCTGAAAAGTTAAAAGATTATATGATTCAGTCATTTTTCATAAATTACAATGAGCAACAATTATTTGATTGCTATAAAGTTCATCTTTGATATTATCGTTGAAATGGTTTTAAAGTATAGGATATGATTTCATTTAATTAATCATTTTTTTTTTATGGTTTTATCAATATTCCAATCAAATGTATCTTCGTAGATAAATGGAGGAGATATATAAGTGTAAGACTAAATCAGTTTTTTATATAAAATTTGTCAAAAAATATATAAGATAGAATTTAATTGGTGAAAAAGCATTTAAATTGTGCCTGGACCTTATACACATTGATGAAACCTATTGAAACACCTTAACCATATTAAGTGGTTTTTCCTTAAAGGTCTTATGTTTCAAACACCACGTGCAACGCACGTATTATATACTAATATACATGAAAGCTATTATACCAGTGCACAAATTGAAGCCAAACCTGCCCTGACGTATCATACCATTTGTTCATTTTGTAATTTCCTTAACCAGTAATTACAAGGACATAGATTCTCTATTATGGACGCCCTTGGTATGGGGCATGATATGTAAAATAATCCCGAAGGCAAAATTATAATTTTTCTCTTATAAAATAACTCAGGTGAGGGCAAAATTTTAATTTTGCATATCACGCTCCATGTTAGGGGCGTCCATAACAGAGGATCCGCCTTAGTAGGTCCTAGGAGTAGTCTAGTAAGCTTCAAAACAACAAAAGGGGCAAAAAAAAAAGAAATGGGAAAATAACATTTAAACCCATTGAGGTTTTTGACTAGTGTATTTTAACCCCCTAAAACTTTTAAATTACAATAACACTCTTTGTCTGAAACCTCAAGAGAATCTATCAACTAACAACATCGAGTAATTGATTGATAAATCCCTTTAAAAGAATTGAATGCATTCTAGATAAACTGGATAAACCTTAAGTCTAAAATATCCTTTTTAGTCTCTCTACTAAAGAGCCATCATGCTCTAATGTCACACTTGAATCATTCATCAAAGAAAACAAAAAGAAAAATACATCAAACAATTAATGAAGGACAGTTTATCAGTCTATGACTCAGTATCATTAGTTGATCGACGTCCTACATGAGGTTTTTTACGAAGGGTGTTATTGTAATTTCAAAAACCTTAAAAAATCTAATTGCAATAATCAGAAACCTCAGGGGTCAAACTGTAATTTTCCCAAAAAGAAAACAAGAAAAAAGAAAATAGAAGAAAAGCGAAAGCATTTCTTAATTCTTCCTTCAGCTTTTTCGGTAAAAAACTACTTCCTTCTATTGTTTATCGATATATATTTTTCTTGTTAATTACCGCTCGTCACATGTGAACAGTGAACACGAGTGTCACATTCTTCAGGTTTTCCGTTCTGTTTGTTACACTTTCCTCACGCCTCACCCTTCGTCGGACCTTCAAATTTTCCCTTAATTTTCCATTTGTTTTTCTCTCCCCGCCATTATCATCGACAATAGGACGGGAAAGAATCACTCTTAACTCATTCTATTTTTTACAATAATCGAATCGAATCGAACGATTAGGGCATCTTCTTTCTCAAATTGCCCAATAGATTTGACTTGACCTTTAAGAGGTCAGTTCATCTTTGCATCACTTGAATTGATTTTTTAATTTTAATTTTATTTAATTTGTTGCTTAATATATGTTTCTGATCCATCTATTACTGTTCTGTTCAATCTGGGAAATTTTCTCAGTTTTGTTCTTCAGCCGTGCCTCGGATTTTTCTTATAATTTTTGCATCATTTTGATTGGATTCTTGGAGGATTATGTAAATGTTGGAATTGAAACCCTTCATGTTTAAGGGTTCAATCTTTTGTTACTACACCTTATACCATCCATTGCCTTGTTCTTAAAGAGAGGTATGGTTAGGTATGAACCACTCTATTTGAATCCATTTTGTGCCTTATGCACTCTGTTACTATCCGAAATGTTAAGGGATAAGCCAACTAGTTTTCCATTAGTTCTAGGGCTTTTGGAACAGCGATTAGGTCCGTAACAGTTGGTATCAGAGCAGACACCATGTCATGGGTTTGAACAATGGAGGGGGCTACTTATAGGCTGGATTAAAATGCCTTGGTGTTATGTATGAGCATGTTACTAAGTCATTGAATACTGATAGGTGAGTGGAGCTGCCAAATAGAGAAAGGGCTACCATTGGGTTGGTGTCGATAGAATGGGTTGCTGTAGACGTCGGCTACAGAAGCGTGGTGGAATCATAGTGTTTAAACTTGGTATTGGATCGGGGATCGTCATGGTCCGATCCACGGCCCACCCAAACCATGGCCCAAATTAAAAAAAAATCTTTTTGAGTGGTGTTGGACGATCCATACTGGATCATCAGAAACTGAGCCAGATCATCTGGATCGGACGATCTGACTTGGTTTCGGACCGAGTTAGAGAAACTGAGCCAATCCTTTACACCATGGGTGGAATGTTACAATCCTAAATTTTAAGGCTTAAACAAGTAAGTTTCCATCAGTCTTAGGACTTTTGGAACAGCGATTAGGTCCGTAACACACCCCACAAGAGGCCTGGTTATGGTCTCACTGCAAATAATTCGATGGAACATCCCTAGCGGTCTTGGGGGTACTTGCAGGAGATAGGGTGTCCTTACAATTTTCTCTCATGCTAGTGCCTTATAGGTGTGTTATGAAACTTTGCTTCACTAGTCCATAAGTCTTGTGAGACTTGTTGACCAAGATACGGATAGGATTGATGACTCCAACTGAAAGAGAGAAACATTACTAGCTACTCTCAATGTAAAATGAAATGTCTAGATTGTCCCTGAAAGTCAAGCACAATAAAAGAAGGCCAAAACACCAGAAAAATATTAGCTTTATCTGCATCATGCATCACATTATTATAGGGGCATGAAGGTGTTAAAAGCACAAGTTAAGGTTTGTAGATTGAGGAACTAGGGTGAAACGAAGGTTTATTAGATTGGTTGTGATGTATCTAAGGGTTGTGAAAGGTGAAAACAGAGACTCAGGAATAAGATTGAAGAAAATTATGTTGAGTTATAGAGATAGAGACAGTAGAAAGGATAAACTTAGGAATCAACATTTAATCTGCATGGATTCAACTTATAGAAGATTTGAAAGAACTAAGCTAAGATTTTCAAAGTTTTGAGCTCAGCTCCAGAACAATAGGTTGAAGGCCAAGGAGAAGCATTCCTTCATTTTCTCTCCTAAAGTTGTAAACAAGCAACATACTTAACTTGCTAAGCAGGAAGCATATTTAACTTCTTAATGAAAGGACAACTAAATATACTTGACTTGCTAAGAAAGAAACAATTAAGACTTCAATATAATCTAAAACAAACATCAGCTTGGCCTCAAAATGAACTAGGCTAAGGATACTTAACACCCAATTAACCCAAGAAAAACACCAATTACCTTAAATATCCATACTGAATTAAAACTCCTATAGTATTAACATAAAAATGACTCTTCTTTTAATTTCATTTGTCATGGTACTATTGTTGTAAAATACTTCTGTGTCATTCTTCCCTATATGGAGGAAAATCGGGTTTCGAGTTTTACCAAAATATTGTAGCCTTCTGCTCAACCTTTTCCACACTAAACCCAAAGCGTAATCTACTTGTTCTTTGAAAGTATCATGTGAC
>JAUPMG010000013.1:4047986-4062155 GCA_031762675.1 Pachysandra terminalis
CTCTAAAAAAGTGTGTTATAACATTAGAGGGGCTTAGTGAGTATGTTTGGTCAAAAGAGTAGGAGATTTGTCCATTCGTAAAGAAGGTGAAGTGATGTGTATTCAACATTTTTTTTTTTTTTTTTTTGACAAGTTGAAGTTGTGTATTAATGAAAATAATGGACCTTGTCCATTTTTCAAAATGTACAGTATGTGAACATCCAAGGGAATCCATTGGATTTCCTCCTTAGTTCTATAAAGCCCACCACCTATTCACAAGATCGGTAAAACATACATAAGAAAATTCCAGCAGGATCCTTGCCCAATGGAATAGGGGAGACAATACTTGTTTGGAAAGCTTCTCTACTCTCATTTCCTTATCTACAAAGATTCTTCTGTTCCTCTCCTTTCATATAGACCAGCAATTGACATGGGGGCATAAGTTCCATATATCCCACCTACTCTTATATTTCTCCAACTCTAAGCAGCAATTGATTCACCAATCCTTCCGGCATTACCTACTTAACGCCAAACCTAATGTGGAACAATTCAGCAGGCCCAATTCAATTACTTCCATGTTTAGGCCCATACTTGATAATTGGGTCATACCCATGGATTCTCAAGCAAACCCAATTATTTGGGTCCTTTTTAGGTTAGGATTTATTATTTTTTGTTAAAGTTTGACTAGGAAGTAGTTAGAATTAGGATTATCTAGAACATTCGTGTTAATTTTAATAGGATAATATTTCATGTTTTAGATGTTATTTTGGATGCATTTTAGTCGTTTTAGGTTTCTTCAAGTATATTTATTAAATTATGACTCTTTTTATTTGATTAGGGTTTATATAAAGGGTCTATTATTTGTGTAAAGAAAGATGACAAAAATTGAATAGAATTTTGCACATTATGTGTTTTGAGGTGTGATTCCTCTTATTTTTCTGGTACTGGTGAGATTCCTTTACCAAACCCTTGCTTTAAATTGGTGAGATTCTAATCTGTTCAAGGTCCTGACAGAGAGATTCTGTCAGATTATCCTTCTTCTTCCCCTTTATTCTTTTCTATATATTTTATTTTAAGATCAGCCTGCTGTCCTGCATCAAAACCCATAAAGGAAAAAAAACCTCAGCCCTCGCACTATATGACAATGCATCAAAGATGATTTACTGACTCGGCGTTCTTTTTACAAGTGCAGCAAGCATAGCTTTCAATCAATTTTTGGCTGACAATCAAATATTGCATTGAGAACATGGTTCCATTCATTGAAGTGCTTCAGTTGGTTGATCTAAGGCTAGCCATGGGATACGTACAAGGAACCAATGGACTGAATAACATAAACCATAGCTCAAAACTTAGGTGGAGTTAAGAAGAGGTATATGTGTATTTGGGATATTATTGATGACAAGGGATCTTATTGTATGTACCATGTTACTTTTTGAACCGACGATTCCACAAATGAGCCAAATTTCAAAGCAGGTTTAGAGTTCGAGCAAGGATTGCATGGTTGCATTGAAAGAATGGTCCCAAACTTGGAAGACTTAAGGACCATTGATTTGGAAAGGTACAGATTGAAGAGTGTCAGAAAGGAGATGGCAAAAGGGACAAGAAGAACAAAAGTGACACGTATTTGAATCTTATTTGGTTTATTCATTTTTATTACACCATGATTTGAATTTAGCTATCTAAACATAAATTTTAAAATACATGCATCTTTTTTGGTGGAAAAGTTTTTGGGATAGTGCATCTGAATTTCGAAAAATTGGCTATGCACATTGTATCTTGTAATGCGAGTGATGGACCCCTTACACCCTTTATATAGGTTGTTCATGGTCCAAAAATCATATTATATTTAAACATTCCTTAATCTATCGTGTTTTCCAGGTTCAGACATAAATCAAAGGGAGAAATTTCATTTCATGCTGTGTCATGATTATCTGCACTATTTATGACTTGAACAGATTTTGTTTCATTCTACTTAATTGATTAGATTGTATAGGTACTATGTATCATCCTGAATTCTCACAGTCAAGGTTTTAAATTTCGATTTCGCCTGAGATTTTGCCATGGAGGCCTGACAAAATTTCGCCAAATATCGCCGAATTGGAGAAATATCGCCGAAATATTTCGTGTCGCCAAACTAAAAAATGGCTATATTTTGTGGCATGCCGGCGAAATTTAAAACCTTGCCTCACACGATGCATCTCTCTAGGACTTATTCTGAATTTGGTTATGTGAAATATTTCTACACATTGTAAGAGTTGACCAATTATTTTCTATTAGAAATTTGTTATACATGAAAGTAGTTGTAAACAAATTACTAGGTTAATTTTTTTTATCTCCTATGTGGATGATGGACTCAATAGTGTTCCACTTTTTTCATTTGGTTTTGCAGTTTTATGAAGAGCTAGTGCATGGAGAGGATTCGGGTGTGAAGCATGCAGTAGTTCCCCAAAAGTCCCTGAATAAAATAATTAAATTTTCAGATTCTGATTCTTCTAACGATGATGATAGTGATGATGATAACTCTGGTCACCATAATGAGAATGATGCAAATAATGAAAATCAAGCAACTAAAAATTCATGTACTCATAAAGATGATGGTGCAAATAGTGAAAACCAAGAAAGTGAACGTTTGGATCCTCATAAAGAGGATAACAGGAATCATGAAAATCAAGCAGATGAAACCGAGGGCACAGTATCAAAGAAGCAACGACTGGAAACAGATACATCAAAATGTGGAATTTTATCTGAAAAAAGGGAGGAGAAGTCCATTGATCAGCTTATTGAAGCTGAACTGAAAGAGCTGGGAGATAGAAACAAGGTTGGTAATTTCAAGAAACTTAGCTTTATAATGTAGTTTTTTTGTTACTTTATATAGTTATGATGAAGATTGATTGAATGTATCAGTAATTGATGCTTGGTATTTGTTGCTTACTTGCATTCTTCCTTTTTTTAAATTTTTTTTTCCAACAAACAAATGTGTCACTGTTTCACATCTATATTTCTCTAATGCACTAATGTCCTTGGAATTTTTCTATTTTCCTCCAAAATATGAATTGAAAGGTTAATATGCTCATTTATTTGTAACAATTAATCCATTTTTTTCGCCTAATGCTTTGATGCATTTCCTTAGCTTATGAATCTTTTTGTTATTGTTTATCTTCCACTATTTGGCTTGATTACAGCTTCGTACACTTTAGCTTTATGGCTTCTAAGACTCCCACTTTTTTATTTACCTGTAGATGTGCTTATTGGATCAATTTCTTATTGTGGAGTCCTGTCCAGAAGCCCACATGTCCTTGTATATTGTTTATTAGACAAGATGCTATTAGAAATATAAACTGTTATATATTTGTCCTTGTACACTGAAAATGTATCTTCCTTCATAGGTTTATTTTGACATTACATTTCTATTTGCCTTACGGAAGTTTTCGTAAGAAATAAAGGAAATTATGTATTTGGCATCACCAAGTTTACGAGATTGTCTTCTAAAATATTTCCTCTGTATTCAATAGAAGGGTTTGTGTATTGCTTGTATCACAGAAACAAGCATGAGTCGGTGTTCAACGGTCTGAGCGAAAACTGATATAATGTATGAGTTACTGCTAAGATCTGTGGCGATGTTATACTGATTTATTGCGTTTCTCTTACTTTTAAGTCTTCACTGAAGAATCCACTTTATTTTTAGTGTTATCTTCTTTTCTGTTGATGACTAATGAATCTTGGTCCATTAGATATAAGACAAGAGTTTGAATGCCATTGTATTGATGAGGGATTCTTATCCTTGTTCAAACAGAGGCGTTTTGTCAGCCTTGATTCAGGTTGTAATGGTGTCATCTTTGTTCAAATGCATAAAAGAGACGGTGACCCTGGCCCTGTGGAAATTGTGCAACATATGATGACATCAGCTGCATCTACGAGGAAGCACATGTCAAGGTTCAGAAATTGCTTAAATCCAAAGCACACACATATATACATGCATACACACAAAAGCACATTGATGACTCAAGTTATTTTATGTTTCTATTGCCGGCTTTTTTTTTTTTTTTGATTAAATCAATATGGGGTGCCATATTTAGATTCATCTTGAGAGTGATACCAGTTGAAGTGGCATGCTATGCCTCTGAAGAGGAGATTTCAAAAGCAATCAAGCCTCTTATTTCCCAATATTTTCCAGCAGACGCTCAAACTCCATATAAGGTATGAAATATGACCTTTATAGTTTCTGTTGTAGTCATCATCGTCATTATCATTATGAAACAGTTGTTCCTGTTTCCAGAAATCAGCCAAACATCCAAGATAATTTTTGTAGTAAAAAGCGAGCCTTAAAATAAATAATATTTGCAAGTTCTTTCGAAAAATATTTGCAAGTGCAATATACATGTAAACTTTTGAGAATAGTATTCCTCATGATAAGTTAAATATATTCTATGTGATGATAATACCTTCAAATTGCTTACTATTTTTCTTTCTTACCTTTTATTTGCAGTTTGCAGTACTATATGAAGCCCGTGCAAATACTGGTATTGACAGGATGACAATCATTAATTCAGTTGCAAAATCTGTTCCTGCACCCCACAAGGTGGATCTTAACAACCCAGAAAAGACCATCATAGTTCAAATTGTTAAGGTAAGAAAGCTTAATCACATTCTTCTTCTTTTGAATTACTGAAATTTATTAATGAAATGCCAAAGCAGGCAGCTTACAACCTTAGACTGAAAACGTAAAAAACAGGAAGAAAAACATTAGCCAAAAGCAATTACTCCACTATACGTAGTATCTTAGAGGCTGATTTTCCCTAATTGTGGTAGTATATCACTTTCTCCTTCCTCTAGCCTATCCACAATCTCGTTGGCTGATCTAGGAAGCTTTGAGATCAAGCTGTTTATGCAATAGATCAAGCCAAACGGCAAGCATGAGCAAACCTCCAACTCTAAATCTTTAACCCATTGATCCATGACAACTTTGAACGAATTGTCTTTGACAATTAGCCTCATGGCGTTCAACCTTTTGGCTTCCTTTGTACCTTCAAGTAGAGCCAATAATTTAGCTCTAATGGCATGGCATCCATCTCTCCATATGCTTGGCAAAGGTGTGGATAATGACACCTTTATGGCCTCGAAATAGTCCTTCGATGCCAGGAAACCAGAGTTTTTGATGGAGCATGTGACCTTTATGGCTCTGAAATAATCCTTCGATGCCCAAGAACCGGGTTACTGATGGAGTACCTATGTTACATGGATTCGGCAGAACCCTGTCCGAATTGTGTGGACACAGATTCTGACATGGATTTGCCACAGACTTACCCAGATTTGTCTGTTTGCTGAATCCAGTATCTTAAAAAAAAAAACTAGGGTAACCTGTTTGTGCATCACCAGTACTAACTCAAGGAGAAAAGGGGAAAGGGAGAAGCTACTAGAGAATGAGAGAAAGTAATAGAAGAAATTCTAATGCACTAGAGAAGAACGGGGGGAGAGTGAGCATGTAACATGTGAAAGATCATGTAACATGTGGGATGGTATGGGTGATCTCCTTCCTTAAGTAGGAAGTTTTTTTTCAAAGACCAATGTAGCCTTCTATGTTAAAACGAATTACAAATATATTTTTATAAAAATAAGGCTCTCTTCTACTTTTAAGAGTTATAAATTGATCAATCTATTTAAGTTAATATCAAAAGTAACATTTTACATTGATACAAGAATATGAAATATAATACTAATAAATTTATATTATTTATGAATATAACAATTTATAAATTCATATTTTAAAATATTTTTTTCTATCAAGTTTTTATATTATACACTTGTATAATCATGTGTACATATTAAAATAAATAAATATATTCTATGTTCTTGAATCCTATTTTTTATGGTTTGCCAAATCCGACACCTCCTACCCGTACCCATAGCTATGCAACATAGTGGAGCATCCATTGAAATTTGGATTTAACATCCCTTTAGAAAGAGGGGTCAACAAAGCCCAATTTATGTAGTAAGAGGTGGCAGTGATTTTAACAACCTCCAATTCCTCACGATATTAGAAATTGAGATGCCCATTAATGTGCAATCGTGATCATCTTTCTCTCCACGAGTTGTGACAATTCTTATCCTCAAATATCCTCCAGTTCTTCTCTTCCTAAAGAGTCCATAAAATAGCATCGCCTAAGGACTTGCGACAAGGAGGTATTATCGCTCAAATGAATACCTAATATCCAGTGCAACCCCATATTATGCTACAGTGAAGAAACAAATGATCCACTGATTCTCCGTCCCTCATACACAAGATACACACCTGTGGAGACGGAGGTTTATATGTCCTACATCATGGGAGGATATTGTTCGTATTGATTCTTTCGATGATTGCAGTCTATACAAATACATTGATTCCAGAGTAGGTCGAAGTTGTAATTGTAGGAAATGGAGAAAGGACTGGAAGCTTAGGTGATGATCTTGAGAATGAATCTCATGGAGAAAGAACCATTAGGGTCTGGAAACTAGAAACAGTATCCTTCTTAGCAGGGTTGACTAATACATCTTTCAAATACTTGAATGGGGAAACCAACTCAACAAGGTTGGTGGACCTAGGTCTCAGTGCAAGAGAAGATTCCAAGGAATTCCTGAATTGGACCAAGTAAGAGTGCAGCTTTTGAATCCTTATGGGATCCAGATTAAATGCTCTAGGAAACTTGGGAGGAAGAATGAATTACCCTCATCAAATATCATTCCAAACCAATATAAGCCACAATCGACACCAAAAGGATAGAGTAAAACAAAGGAGCCTAGGTAGATATGTGTTTCGAAGAGCTACTTTAATGGATTTTTACATTCGAGTTTATGTCCCATATATTCTGATTCAGATCGTACTTGCGATGAATGATGGTGTGTCAACTGTCCCTGTTAGTGCTAAATCTCCATAATCACTTGTGTAAGGAGCCAAATTGTGAGCCAACATTTTCCCCGTATTTAATCCACCTTTTTATCAGAGAGACCTTGCTTCACTGAAGTTTCTTTGAATTGTCCTTGTGTGATTAATGAACTTGGTGTGGTTCTTGAAGAGACGTGGGAAAAAGATCGAGAGCTTGTTTAAGGATGCCTTGTTAGGAGTGAAACTCCCCTTCCCAAAAAAAAAAAAATATTTGGTTTCTCTTTAAAGCTATTTTTTTTATCAACTTTTCCACAATGGGATCCACAAACTTAAATGCTGGGACTATTGCCTAAAGGAAGACCAAGGTATTTTAGTGGCTACTCATCAATCCTACACACCAAGCAATCCTCAAGTTCTAAGCCTGTCCGAATCAATACTAATATGATACTCTTTTCAGATTTACCTTCAAACCTGATACCATCTCAAAACAATGGAGAATGTCTCTTATGGATCTGCCTTATGCTAGTCCTAAGAAATAATGTCATTTAATCAGCAAACTGAACGTGAGACATGCATGCATCACACATCCCCACCAACAAAATCTCTTACCTTGTTTTCTTCCTCTACCTTTTTCCTATTTTGATTTATTAGAATTTCTGCTAGTCCACTTTAAACCGATGTTTGGCCTTCCTGTTGGACATGAAAGTTGGGGTGCATAAGACTTGAATTCATCTTCTTGAGCTTGTAAATTTGCATGTTTTAAGAATGCTTAATTCATCACGAGTTGAAAGTGGTAGAGAGGGCTACTCGTGCTAGTTTTCAGTTATTTGCAAACACACACACACACACACCAAAAAAAAAAAAGCTGCTAATAACCATTGTAGGTTAAAAGGACTATTCAACACATTTCATTGTCATTAAATTAGAGCTGATGGTGAGTGGGGAGAAGGTTACCTTGTAAGGAGATTGTTTAAATAGTAGTTCAGAATGAAAGATCCACATAGGATTTTTGAGCATAAATCTTCTTGTTTAATGGAAATAGTTGAGAAGGTTAGATTCTTGGTAGCACAATGGATGGGTTCTTGAAGTGGGATGATATTGAGAGGTTAAGGAGAAGCTGTGTTGTCTAAGATGACAGCTCCAAAGATCAGTGTTCCTTGGATACATCCTCCAGAAGGCTGTGAAACTTTTGATGGCTGTTCTCTAGGAAACCGGGGAGATCAGGGGTGGGAGTAGATTTTAGAAAGAGATTTTTACACATATTCATGCCCAATCAGAATTTTGACAGCTATTTGGGCTGAGCTGGAGTAGTTGATTCTAGGACGCAAGAAGGCTTAAGCTCGCAAACTTGATTGAGGGGGATTCAATACCAGTGATAGAGTGCACAAAGGTGAAATGATTGAGTCTTTGGGATCTGTCACGATAATGGGGCAGATTTGCTTCATTGCTATTGGGAGAGGCACATTTTGTGCCCTCTTATGTAAGTGATGCTTGTTTATGTCTTAATAGAAGTTTCCGTTACTCATAAAAAAAAAAATATAGACCTCTAAGTCAGTGATGATGGTTACCTGGATTGTTTTAGGAACTTCTATAGAGTGAGCATCCTAGGTTTAGGTTCTTCAGCAGAAACTCTTGCGTGGTCTGGAATTGCCTTTCATCATCAAAAGCAATACAACAGTCGGAAAATCTAACTACTAGGTTAATGGTAGAATCTACACTTGAAATCCCTAGATTTGTGATGTTTTATGGAATAAACAGCACTCCTAGCAAAAGAAGAATAGTAAAGAATGTATAACAACTGTATTGAGGAAGGAGTCATGTATAGAGACTCAACTTCTCTCCTCGCTCCTACTCTATTTTGAAGCCTTGCCGGGACTAGGTCCTATCTATTACTATGTCCTACTTATTGAATTTGTTTCCGATCATAAGACTGAAGCTGGAGGTGGTGACTGCTCTTATTTATTTATTTTAGCTTGCTTTTGCTTGCTGGTTGGTGGAAGCTTATATTTCTCTTCCAAGAAGGCATTAAGTAATTTTTCGAATGCTTAGACTAGGCCATATTTGTTAAATGAGCTCTGTTGGAACACTTTGAAGTAACTTGAGTGTCCAAATCAAGCTTGCAGGATAATCTCATTAAGAAAATGAAAAAATCAAAATCAAGATGGTAACATCTCTACTCTCTACTCAATGTTCCCCCAGTAATATCTTCTTTACTGGAATTCCCCAAAATAGCTCCTCTCTAGCTCGCCTATCTGCCGTAGAGTTGACTGGCCTTGGTATATGGGGGAATGAGCCACTATACAAAGCTCTAGCCAACTGAATTAGGTGAAGAACCCTGAGTGTTTGAAAGACTTGCAATCCCCGTGGTCGTAGAATTTCCAATGAGCATCCACTAAAATTCAGCTTGATGGACCCATTCTATGGTGTCTTCAAAGCACACAAACTCTCTCAGTTCATGCTGCAGTCATTTACTCTGTAATGATCTTGGAAATTGGAATGCCTCTAAAGTCTGGCCGGGTGGCCACCATAGTGTTAAGTATCGGTTGATCCTGAGTCGGATCGGCCAATACAACTCGGGATCGGCTCGGGACGAGTCACGATCCCAAGCTAAAGTTCTCTGACTCGGTCTGAAACTGAGTTAGATTGTCCGATCCAGACGAGCTGACTCGGTTTCGGACAAGTCAGATCGGACGATCCATATTGGATCGTCTGGCACCCCTAAAATTTTTATGATTTTTAAAAAATAAAACAAAATTGGGCCATGTTTGGATTGGCCAATCCCCAATCCGATATCGAGTTTAAACACTATGGTGGCCACCCATCATCGTCACCGAATCCAAGATTGTCTATACTGAGCCTCTCTTGTCTTCGAAGATCCGCCTGTTCCTTGCACTCCAATGGTCCACATGATGGTATTGAAACCTGCCCTGTATAACAACCTCCCTCTCCTCCTTGAACAGGTGGATTGTCACTGAGCAGATAATGAAATAATAGTCACTGGCATCACAAATCAAGCTGTTATCATAAATCTCCCAGTGTTTTGTTCACGTTTTTATAATTCCCTTGGAAGCTAGATTAACTTAATATGAAATATTATTTGTGGGCTAGCATAAACTGTTTGGCTGACACTTATTTTGTTCTCCTTTTAAAATGCCCTTGGAAATTAGATTCACCTACTATGAAATATTATTTGTGGGGTACCATGAACAGTTTGGCCGACATTATTTCGGGAGTTATATGTTCCTCAAAAGAAATTGAGAAGTAAAAAGGAAGTAATTAATGATTTACTCTAATTCCTGCTATCAAACATTAATCAACTGAACTGTCCTTTTTCTTTTACTATTATGGTCCTGATCTTTATATTTTATTTGATTTCATTTCAGACTCTATGCTTGATCAGTGTCGTTGAGAAGTACAAGGAATTGTCCAAGTATAACCTAAGGCAGCTGACATCGCCAAAGTAATAGTGCTTTTAATCGCATTTGACTTTAGCCGAAACTTCTCGAGATAAAACTACATCACAACCAGTGGCATCATCTTCTTTCTGGTATTGTTATTTATGATTATACTAGTCTTTATAATTGCTAACAGTAAGATTATTCAAGAAATGGGAAGAATGCTGCAGAAGAGAATCATGGATCTGAATGTAAACTTTGAGATGCTCATACAGGCTGAAATTTTATTTGGAAATTTTGTATAATTAGAAGGATATTGACCTCTGCCTGGAAACTTTTAGATCTGTTAGTAAGTTTGATATTTATTTAATTTTTTTTTTGATGAATAATGAAGATTTTTGATGTCTATTCAAGTCATATGGTTCAAAAGAAGTATTTCCATTTCTTGAAAATATTACCAAGGTTTATTTGCTCAGTCATAGTCTGGACCAAAATATTCCACTGGAAACTCTTATGTTTCTATTTCCCTTTTCATTTTTTCTTTCATACATTCCTTTCATATAGGCTATAAGGCCATGTTTGGTCTAGCTTCCTAAAAGGAGAAGCAATTCCTTCAGAATTGATTCTTATGATGCGCTTCATAAAATTTGATTCAGATGAAAATACCGATAGGCAAAAATTTGATTCAGATGAAAATACTATTTGGTAAATGCTTATTTAAAAATGTATTTAGGTCTAAACGATAAAGAGCAAAATGGGTATTATAGCATAATGAGGATAGAATTGCCTCAATGAAAATGTCACTTAAAGTGACCAAACTGATTCCCCCAAAAACAATTTGGACAAGCAGGGTACTTCAATGGTAGCAACAAGGAGTTGATTGCTTCAATGGAATAAGCGTTTTGGTGAAGCACTTTATTTGGAATTGCTTCTCAGATGTGTTTATCAATGGTAGCAACAAGGAGTTGATTGCTTCAATGGAATAAGCGTTTTGGTGAAGCACTTTATTTGGAATTGCTTCTCAGATGTGTTTACCAAACACTTGGGCGTGCTTAGCATTGCTTCTTTTGGCCTTGGAAGTGATTTCTGAGTCTACAAGTGCTTTAAACATACGCATTAGACGCTTCTTTTGGCCTTGGAAGTGATTTCTGAGTTTAGAAGTGCTTTAAACATACGCATTAAACGTTTGGTAAATACGTCAGAGAAGCAATTTCAAATAAAGCGCTTCACTAAAACGTTGATTTCATTGAAGCAGTTGACTCCCTACTTAAAATTGCATTTGCGGGAATCAGTTTAGTCATTTAAGTGACATTTTTATTGTGACTATTTTATCCTATTATTTTCTAATACCTAATTTTCCCCTTCTTAACTTCTAGATCTAAAAGCGCTTCTTGAATAGGCATTTACCAAACATATTCTTTTAATGTGAAACAATTTTTATAAAGTGCTTTATAAGAATCAATTCTGAAGGAATCGCTTCTCCTTTTAGGAAGCAATGCGAAACATGGCCTTAATGCGCATGGTTAATCCGATTTTTAGCCTGGGAATCACTTACGAAGCAATACCAAACACGCCCTAAGAATCCCCTGAACATTCCAATTCAGGCTTGGGTATTGGCTGGAAAGCTATTACTTGGTATCATTTTGAGTTCTTTGTAGAAATAAAATATACAGAACTCAATTACACTTCAGCTCTTTATGAAAAAAAAAATACATATTGCAATAGAACTTTGATGCCTTCAAAGCATGCAGCCTCATTATGCATGAACCTTTTTCAGAAACAATACTAAAATGTTCTTTCTGAAAGGGCTCAACTGGGTAGCTTGCTTTATTTTTTTATTTTTTATTATTATTTATTTATTTTGTTTTTTCAAGTAGTCCCTAAGGAAGCTTCAACAAGTAATTTTTATAAGCTGGTCTAAGTAGGCAGCATCCTTTAAACTTTTGCTTTTGTTAACCAGAAGAGATTGCTGCATGCTTGCTTTCAGATGGGTCGAGGCAGATGCTGTTCTTTCCTTCTTTAAGCTTTTAGGTGGTCCAATTCATGGGCAGGTAGTTCATAGCATCCTTAAAAGAGCAAACAAAAGAGAAAAAAACTATTATAGATGAAACAAAGAATAAGCATCCAAGCCATCTAATATAGGAGACAGATGCCTTGCTCATTTAGAAAGTCAAACTACTATATTCCTTAATTATTCTTCCATTTCTTTGGTTTGGTAAGCTTTGTTTCTTTGAAAATTTTCAGTATTATCTCCTAATCAAGATTGGTATCAAAGCTATGTACAGTGTGGTCCATAGCAGAACATCTGGTTTGGGACTGCCCCTAAAGCAAACATAGTATACTAAGGTAAGATAATGCTTCACCAAACTGGGGAAAGATTTGCTTAAGGTTCAAGATGCATGCTTATATCGTATACGGGAATGAACTTTAGCGGATGTGTAATCAGAGTTGTGTTTGAGCTAACCCACACGGGTTAGCTCAACTGACAGGCTCTCCAGCTCAGGAACTGGACGTCCTAGGTTCGAGACCCGGACTTACCCCCTAATTGCAGTTTACAACAAATTCAAGCAGTACTATAAAAAAGAGTACAAACTTATTTCACAGTGTTTCTCTTCCCTCTCCTACCACAAAATTTATGTAAACAAGCTCTGAAAAAAAAAAAGATCGAAAAACTGTAATTTTCAGTACCGATGGACTATTCTTATTCTTCTTTAGTCTGTATCTTCTCTACATCCAAATCCTTAATTTCTACAATCATCTCTAGACCATAGATAGAAAAGGAAACCAAAAAACAAGACCTAAAAAGAAAATAAAAATTATTATTGTTCCTCATTGAAAGGAATCACTCCAAACCTTAATTACAGTTTACAACAAATTCAAACAGTACTATAAAAAATAATACAAACTTATTTCACAATTTTTCTCTTCCCTCCCCACAAAATTATGTAAACAAGCTCTGAAGACTTATAAAAAAAAAATTAATAATAAAAAAAAAAAAAAAAAAAAACTGTAACTTTCAGTACCAGATGGATTATTCTTATTCTTCTTTACTCTGTATCTTCTCTACATCCAAATCCTTTATTTCTAATACAAGACCAATTTTTAGGGAGCATTAGAAACACTTAAATAAGGAATCAATGCTCCATCCATCTTTCTCTTAATCTTAAAAATCCCATTTTAATTCAAGATCACACACTTTTTCTCTACAGAATCCTCCTTTGGAATCCACCAAACCCTCAAACTTCTATCAAGACCCCCACTGTAGAGCAAGAACCCACCCCCAACATCAAAGGGTGATGCCTGCAAACACTTAACTGGTCCTTCATGTCCCCTTAGAATCCCAACACTACAAAGGCTACCATCAACCTCCCTCTTCCATAAACCAATACTCTTATCAGCTGAGCCACTGCACACAAACTTCCTCATCAGGCACAAACACAACACAGCCATTTGATGAGCTTTTACTTCACAAACCAGCTTCCAGCTCCCAAGAACTCCATCTCCCTCCCACCCCATCACACACCCATCTGATCCACCTCCATACACAAACTTCCCGTCCTCGCAAACGATCACTGAATTCAATGACATATCCTTATTTCCATCCAAAATCCCCTTGAGAAAATGTGACCTCTTCCCATCCTTTCCCCACACCTTGATCTTCCCATCTGCGGAAGCCGAATACACCATCCCCTTATGTGCAACCAACCCATTAATGGCATCGTCATGAGCCTTTATCGACTCCAAGCACTTGAGATCCGAAACCCGCCACACCTTCAATGTCTTGTCCCATGAGCCTGAATAGATCAGGCCGTCGAGCACCGCCAAGCAAGAAATGCTGTCGGCATGTTCGATCCACAGATGTCGATGGTTTCGCCTAGTTTGGACATAATTGCTCTGCTTCATGAACTTGCCCAAGTAATCCTTAGTGGTGGG
>JAUPMG010000013.1:4082493-4108737 GCA_031762675.1 Pachysandra terminalis
TCATTTATGGAATCTCCAACTTATTATTGAGTCATCTTTTAGTTTGACTTACATTCTTTTAGTTTGAATTACATGACACTTGATTCCTACCGTTATTTATTTGTTAGTTTGAATTACATTAACTTTCAGTTTGATTAACTTATATATAGCATCTATTTTACAGCTTACAGAACCGACAGTGTGTAAGCTAACCCCCCTCATGTAATGACTTTTAATGTGTAGACATTTGTTTTTTGCATTTATTTGATGCATTTAGGCCCTAATTAGACATATTTAAAGTTTTGGGCCAAAAATCCATAAAAAACCTATGATTTCCCCACATTTTCCCACTTTTCACCATGTCGCCGACATGTCGCCGAAGTAACCTGACAACATACATGTCTGGCGACATCGACATCGTAAACCTTGCTCTAAACTGTCCGCCTCTAAAGGAGATAACCTATCAAACTCCAACCCATCTAAATCCGGTCTGATGTTAAACTCCTCCACAAATGATTGTTTCTAATAATCTTCCACAGCTTTCTTGATTTCGTTCTCCCCTTCCCAAGTCACTCCATCCACTACTACCCTTCCAAGCGTGTTAATCCTACTCCTTGCATTCGCAATTTTGTGAAAAAACTTAGTATTCTTGTCACCTTCCTTTAGCCATAAAGCCCTTGACTTCTGTCTCCAACTCATTTCCTCTAACTTAGCTACCCTAGCAAGTTCCTTTTTAAGATCTTCTCTTTCAACCCTGTCATTCCTACCCAAGATCCCCTTATCTTCTTTCCCATCTAAACTTTTAATTTGGTCAAGTAGTTTCCCCAATCTATGATCCATCCTACCCAACTTGACTTTATTCCACTTCTTCAACTCTTCCTTCAACAATTTGAACTTTCTCCAAAGTATAAAACTAGGAGTTCCTCTAACCTCAAAGCTGTCCCACCAGTTTTTCACCAAAGCCCCAAACATCTCCTCTTCCAACCACATTTTCGAACCGGACGGACATTTTCTGCTCATTTTATCCTCGTTTTCCAGGAAAATGGTTGTGTGATCAGAGGTCGGTTTGCCCATAGAAATGGCCTGAACACCTGCATATGCGTCCTCCCAATCAGAAGACAAAAGGAATCTGTCCAGTTTAGAACAGATCTGATTATTGGACCAAGTGAAATCAGTCCCAATTAGTGGAACATCAAGCAGCAAATGTTAACAGAACAGGTTAGGAAAACATGGTGAAACGTAAGAATGCACGGAGTCATTGGCTTGTCTGAACATACTGTTCTTCAATGGATGTTAGGCAAAATAATAGAGTTCAGAGAGTTTGGGGTTATTCATACAGGGTTTGAAGAAGACCAGCCTTTATAAGACTATCGAGGAAAAAAAAAAAGCTAGAGATAGATGCCAAAGGAACACCAGAATTCAATTAAGAACATGATAAATGATGGTAGTCTTAAAGGATGAGGTAGTAATGGATGAAAGAAGGGGATCCCTTCTTTCAGCCACTGTTGTTGAGCTACAACCAACAGTGGCCATTCCAACCACTGTTTCATGTGCTTCAGCTGACTGAGCTTCCCTTGTAATGGCTAACATTACATGATCCAACAATCAAGAGAAAGAATTATTTCTTGGGGATTTTTATCTTGCTTGCATATGAGTATTTGTTAGGCTACTAGTCAGTTTTTTTTTTATCAGTATCTTTGGGCGACTAGTCAATGCTTATTATTACCCAAGCAAACTTTCGAAACCATATCCTAATTTTTTGTTACTTCCCCTTAACAAAGAAGGTAACTTATCTTTTCCAAAAAATAAAAAAGAAAAGAAAAGGAAGGTATTGATGGATTAAGTGAAGAAGATGAATACAGATCACGTTAGTACGGTGGACATCAAGACAAAAGCAGCATTTGAGAAGATTGATTTGATCTTAAAGCAATTAGGTCCTCTTATAAAGGCTACTAATAGAGAAATGAGGTGGCTAAAAAGGAATATAAGAGGCTAACAAGGTTGGAGAACACTAGTTGGAGACAAAAACCTAAATGGATAAGTCAAGCAAGGAGATAAAATATCAAGCTCTTTCACACGACAACCAATTCCAGAAACATGGTAAATTTCAATGCCAAATAAGAAGCAGATGTGATTACATTAGATGATGAGAAGGCTTATACTATACAGAGTTCAAGCAGGAGCCTGCTGAATATCGTCCATATTTAGACAGTCTCATTTAACAAATAACAGCAATTATCCTATGAAGAGATTTTTTAACAGCCCTTTTCGCTTAAATGGAAATTATCCATGCTTTTAGTGAGCTTAGAATCGACAAGGATTCAAAAGGATGATGGTTTTACCATGGCATTAGTAAGAAGTGATGGAATAGGGTCGAAGCACATCTTCTGAGGGTAATCCAAATGCAGTATTAAGAAACGTGAAAACATACATCTATTAGTCATATCACTGAGAAAAGGATGCAGTCGACATCAAGGACCATTAAACTTGCTGGCAATGATTATGAGATAATCTAAATCTACGAGTAAGATAGCTGGGCCTTCGAGCGTTGATGGAGTACGCAAAAACCATAGAGGAAACATCTTTTTAGTTTTTTCAAGATCCATGAGAAGAGGGAAATTCATACAAAGCAGAGCACCTTGCCTTCTTTATGGATTTTGAGGAGCTATCAAGTTTGGTTCCTTGAAGACTGTGGCAGAAGAAGAGTGCAAGACTATGATCTCATGGCAAAGGATTTAAATTGTGGCTCTTGACTTTTGTTAAGAACCACTTACTCTAAAAGCTTAACCTGTTAGAGAACGGCACAACAATGTATAGAGAACGGTTCCCCACCCACCCAACCCACCCCCTCACAGGTGCGGGCTCCGCACGGGAACAATACATCTGTGGGAGAACACTAGGCACCGAGGCAAACACACACCACACACACGCACGGGAACAACACATCCGTGGGAGAACAATCACACAAACACATACCTCTGGGATTCAAACACTCGACCTCCTGCTCGGATACCAAATGGTTCACAAAGTATATACAAGGAAGCTAGCAACCAAAATGTTAATCTCTAGTAAAAGATTTCCGAGTATTCCTACATCATATTCTCTACTGTTAAAATTGTACAATTATTGTATGAATCTTTTTTTTTTTCCAGATAAGTAACAAAGATGTTATTAGAGAAAAGGAGAGAGTACAAAAAAGAAAGAAAAATAAAAAGAGCCCACTATTAAGGTACACCCATGGTTTTAAATTTCGCCGGCATGCCGGCGATATTTTGCCAATTTGGGACTTGGTGGTACGAAATGAGGGTGTAATTCGCAGAATTTCCCCCTTTACACCATCTCGGCGAAATGTCAGCGAAATCTGGCAAAATTTCGCCGAGATGGTGTAATTCGGTGAAATGGTGATTTTTTTTTTTTTTTTTTATTGTTTTTTGTTTTTGCACATGGAATGTAAATGACTTCTCCCTTCCCAAAAATTTGAAAATAAAAGGGTTGCAACCCCTTGATTTCTTCTGATTCTTCCATTCTTTTGTGATTTTAAACACTTTTAAAGAATCTTCTTCAAGATTTAAGCCTCGGGTAGCATTGGAGGTCCGTTCTTGAGCCGACTTGAGGTAAATCTATTTTTTCATGTTTTTCATATAAAAAGTTAATCAAATGACTTCAAATCATTATATGATATGTAACAACACCCATTGATCCAATCTATTAATGGGTGTTGTTACTTTGATTTTAATTTTCATACTACAATATATAATTATAATTATATATATTCATGGTTGGTTTAGCGCTTTATTGTTCGATTGATCATCGATCTATGACTCTATGATGAATGATGATCACTTCACTTGATTAAATTGGGTCATATTTTGACTTCTTTTTGTGTATATAAATGATGAGCCACTTACATGTGAACTTTATTTTTCCGTTATAAATGCAACTACAAGGTACTCGACTGAGTGCATCATACTTGTCTAACTATGTGTAAATGTATATGTATGCACGTGTTTTTGCATAGTTTAGGTGTATTTTAACCTTTTTTAAAACCTAAAAAAAATTGGAATCAAAATTCCCTTGAAAAATATATGTTTCCCCATTTTTTTCCAACTTGGTGAAATATTACACCATGCCGGCGAAATATCGGCGGCATGCCAGCGAAACCAAAATTTAGAACCTTGGGTACGCCCACCCAAATAGAAAAAAAGAGACTAATCCATCCCTACGCCCCTCTAGAAGGAAATCACACATCCCACCCACTCCAATCACTACACTCAAAGATCAACATCTTAATGGGCGGAAACAAAAATTTTACCCACACCTCTCTTAGCCAGCTTATCAGCTAGGTCATTGGCGTCTCTTAGCACATGGGAGAATGAGGCATTCAACCCATTAGCTAGATCACAAGCACGTCTCACTAGGTTGTTCAGCCTCAAAGGAAATAATCGTCGACAAGTCTCCCTCCACCTCTAAATGATGAAAACCTTGGCCCTATCCTCCATAAGGCCCGTCAGTATGGTCTGAATCTCAGCTTTGACAGCACTTCCCCCTCCTATAGATCCCAAGAAAGTGTGGAAAATCGTCCTATCATGGTCTCTAAAAATCCCTCCAACTCCTGAAGGTCCTAGATTGCCCATCAAGGAACCATCGAAATTAAGCTTGATGACTCCCCCAAGTGGTGGTTTTCAAACCACCCGACACCTCTCCAAAAAGGGGATTGAAAAACCAATCTCCTCCCGTCATAGTCTCCAAAAAGGGGGAATGAAAAACCCTGGCCCTAGCCTCCATTTGGCCCGTCAGTATAGTATGAATCTCAGCTTTGACAGCATTACCCTCTCTTCTCGAGAAAGCATGGGCAATCGTCCCTTCATGGTTTCTAAAAATTCCTCCAACTACTGAAGGTCCTACATTGTCCATCAAGGAACCATCGAAATTAAGCTTGATGAAACCCCCAAATGGTGGTTTTCAAACCACCCGACACCTCTCCAAAAAGGGAAATGAAAAACCAGTCTCCTCCCAATCTTTACAGATATTAGAGATAGAAAAGTCCCTAAATTCTGAAGATATGATCACCCATGACCGCACCAAGATACATACGGTATCAACCAAGGGCCGACTCCTGACTCCCGGCTGATCAAAAATCTTTCTATTGCACTAGCTCCAAACCACCCAAACAACAACGAAGAACACAAGTTGGTACATTACCTTACCCCTCTTCCCCATCCAAGGAAACCGCCACTAAGCAAACAAGTCCAAGATACTTGCTGGCATAACCCAGCGAACTCTCATCCGACCCAAAAAATACAACCAAGCATGTTTCACCATCAAGCAGTGCAAGAACAAATGGTCAACTGACTTCCCACTCCTCAAACACATGATACAAACCTGAGGGGATAAAGTCCAATGCTTCCGTCGTTTTTGTAGAACATCACAACTGTTGATCTTAAAAAATAAAAAATGTCTAAACAAAGGCCTTAATCCTAGAAGGGACTATAGGCTTCCAAAGGGAGCTAGAAGAGCATGGAGCACGGGGTAAAGAACTATCTTCTTGAATTCGAGAAAAGAAGGATTTGGTGGAGAAGACCCCATGGGGATCAGGATGCCAGATCCGAACATCAGGATGAGTAGGAACGATAAAGACCTCCCTGAGGGAATTGAACAATTGAGCCAGCTTAGTAAGATCAGCTGGTCTAGGATCATGTCTAAGAGGAAGATTCCAAACCAACCCTCATCTGACCAAGATAGAACATCCACAACTCTCGAATCCTTAAACCTAACAAGGTTAAAAAGATACGGGGGGTTGGGGAGAACTAATGTAGACTCACCCCACCAAAGATCACACCAAAAACGGATGCTAGATCCAGACACCAAACCAAAATAACAAAGGAGCAACACCGGCAAGAACTAGACAATTCAAGTCTGTGGATCACGCACAAATCGATGAATTGTATGAATCTTATGATTTGATTCAATATAACACTAGGTCAATTCAAGTTAGTGAAAAATTCAATTTATGTATGAATCTTATGATTCGTATATTGTATCTTAAGATTTATGATTCAATCGTACGATTCAAGCAATTTACTCTGCACGCTAAAAAGGCCAATTTTTACTAATGAAAAACTCTCTTTTATTGTTTAATCCTTTATATAGATTATATTGTTAAAAGGACGAAATTTAACATAAATAAATAAAGTTTCCTAAGATAAATCCCAAAACCTAAACCCCAAGCCTCCTACTAAAATTACTATGAATCTTGTGATTTTTGATTGAACATTACGATTCGAATCTAAGTGGCCCCTAGTGATTTTCAATTAAATTCACGGTTTGACAACCTTGATCATACCTTGGGCTTCCTTTGGGAGCAGCTGCTAATATCAGCATCTTTGTGGGATCCTATTGTGTGGGCAGCATGGAGAGAAGTTGGGGAATGTGAAAGAGCAGTTTCCTCACAAAAGGCTTATTTTGATTAGGAACACGCTGCAGAACCCCGCTACTTATTTTGTATCCCTTTCCAATGCTAGAGTTTGTGGGAATGAGGTGGTCGAATCTCCAAAGAGACCTTCATCAGAGAAAGAAAGTCAAAAGAGGTCCAACATTACCCAATGAAGTATGATACTAAAGTTATTAGGGGACCTTTTAGAAGGTGTGAAAATGAGATTGGGGGGCCAAAAGATATCGCTCGACAATTTGCTGATTATACCATTTTTTTTTTGCAGAGCTGTCAAACAAAACATAATGATCCTACATTGTATATTGCTATGCTTTGAAGCTTGTTCTTGCCTAAGGATCAACCTCAACAAGAGCGAGATGTTTGGAATTGGGGAAGAGATGGATTTAGATCATCTTCGGAGTATATTGGGATGCAAGATTGGCAAATACCAGGCAACCTATTTGGGAATGCTCTTGCGAGCCTCGTATAAAGTAAAATCAGAGTGGGGACAAGTGGTGGAAAGATCATAAAAGAAGTTAGTAGCATGGAAAACCAAATAACTATTGAAAGGAGGAAAACTTGTGTCAATCAAAAGCTCTCTATTGAGTATGCCGACATATCTTTTATCTTTGTTTAAGATTCCAGCATTGGTGGCCATGAAAATAGAAAAACTGCAAAGGGACTTCCTTTGGAGAGGAAAAGGAGATTCTTTCAAATTCCATCTAGTAAAATGAAAGGAAGTCTGTAAACCCAAGGAGAAAGGGGGTTTGGGGATTAGGTCCAATGAAGTCTTGATGGGGAAATGGCTTTGGAGATTTGGAGTGGAGACATGCAGCTTGTGGAGGAATGTTATAGAAGCTAAATATGGCAGAGGCCCAAGGGGTGGTTAACAAATACAGTACAAGGAAGTTTTGGAATGGGCACAAGGAAGGCTATTTCTAGCATAGCACCTCCTAAGTTTGACAAGTTCATTCGTTTTAATGTTGGTAATGGAGAAAGGATCTCCATTTGGAATGATATCTGGCTAGGTGCCGATCCCCTTAAGGATCATTTTTTGAGCATCTATAACCTTTCTGCTTTAAAGGAAGGGGAAATATGTCACATTATTTCAAAGGATCTTTTGAGGATTAGAAGTGCGTTATTTGATAGAGAATTAGAGATGATCTCAAGAGTGTTATCCGAATGTTATCCTTGGTTCAAGGATATATATCACTTTCGGGAAGGAGAGGATGTAAGGGTTTGGTGTGGGGAGGGCAAGGGGTGTTTGCATTGAAAGCATACTTTTGGGGTTTTTCTCATTATCTCCACTCCTGCAGTTTGGCCAGAATGATTTGGCAACCTGGAATTCCATCAAAAATTCAATTCTTCGTGTGGAAGGTAATGAAGAACAAGGTGTTGACATTAGATCATTTAAAATCAAGAGGATGGTCGCTACCAAACAAATGTTCTCTATGTAAAGAGAACGAGGAGAATGTGACTCACCTTTTCTTACATTGCAAGATAGCTCACTGTTTATGGGGGGTCTTTTTTTGTGGCGGCTGAGTGTATGTTGGGCTATGACAAAGGAGATGAATTCATTTCTAGAAGCTTGGGGCCGTAAGAATATGGGATCTAGACGAAATTAGATTTGGAATTTTGGTCCCTTTGCCGTTTTTTGGACCATTTAGAAGGAACAAAATAGAAGAATCTTCGAAGGCATGGAAATAGAAGGGTGCCCTTTGGTAGATCAGGTGCTTTCATTCCTTTACTCCTGATTAAACATTCCTTCTTTCATTTAGGGACAATTTGGACAAATTGTGAAATATATTATACTCTGTTATAGGACTTTTAGTTTGATTTTGGGAGTACGTTTTATGTTGGTCTTAACTTATGTACATTCTTGGTGTGCATAGGTTGGGAGTATAATCTATATTTTTGCAAACATTAAATACTACATAGAATCTACTAATAAAATTCTTATTTGCCTAATCAAATAAAATTATTAGGGCACTTGATTCTCTTATGGTGGAGAAGATATGGTGTTAAGCAATAGAGCTGATGGAGTAATATCTTTTGCACTGAATATAGTACAGGAATAATGATTGAGATAAAAATTCAGTCAAAGGAACCACCAGGGCATGCTAATGGAAAGCAATCATAAATATCTATGAAGTATGCTTAGGGAGAACAGGTTGTACCCTATATGCTAGTGATAATAATATCATATACAAAAGAAACATTACGATTTAGGAATCAAGATATTTATTGGAAAAATTGTAGAAGCTACAAATTTTAGTAAATGCAAATCCTTGCAGCTTCTGATTTTGCAAGCAGTCAATGGGAGGGGTATTGATGGAATTGAGAAGACTCACAACAGAATCATTTAATGTTTCAGTCAAAAAACTGTTGATATGGGTACATCATCCATTAGAGTGCAAAATAAAGGAAAAAGGACGAGAATTATGAGTTTTCAAGACCTTCTATTTTAACTCATCGGAAAGTGGAAGGAAGAATATTGGAAATATAATCCATATCTTAATCTAACATTATCTACCACAATTTTGTGAGGAACAATAATGTATGAAAAAATATATAAATAGCTTCAGAAGAATAAACATTATTATCTTTTTTCTTTCATGAATGAATGAGCATTATAATCCTGATGTGAATCATTCGAAAGGAGATTCTCGGTAATTAAGGCTGCACTTGACTCAACTTCCTGGGACCCACAAAGAATTCCTGATCCCAAAAGGGCTTCTTGAGCAAGGCTGGGTGTTTGGTGATGCCATTTTAAAGTGCTTCGGATAGTTTATTTAAACATGTGCTTCTCCATTTTGCTTAATGAAACTTTTGAACTTTAAAGTACTCAAGTTAACCATCTTAACTATTAAATCAGTCATTTTTAAGTATAAATTACCCTTAAAATGTTTAAATATACACAAAAGCCATCAATTTTTTTTTTCTTTTTTGAAGTAACCAGTGCAAAAGCTATCATTTATAAAAATAAAATAAATAAATAAATAATCCTCAAAACACTCGTCTTATGAAGGTTCTTCCTATGAAAGATTTCTCGAAGTCCTTCATGAGGCACTTTCTAACAAAGATATACTAAATCAATCCCGTTTCAAGGGAACTGTAGGGCATGCAGAAGAAAAGGCCTCAAAAGTTCACAATATGCCGCTCATGACATGTCATACTTTTGCTATGCGTCTCTAACTAATGGTTATTGCTTCACAAAGAATTATGATTTCCCTAAAAACCTATAAATGAAATGAAAGGCAAAAGGCCTTACTTGCACGATATGGATTCAGAGTCCTTAGTTGGATAGATTGGTATGACTTCAGATTGCAGAACATGTGGATTCCAGTAACGGCACCAAAAGAAACAATAGCTAGAGGCACGGAGGATCCGATACAGTTAGCCAATGCTATGCCAATCATAATTCCAATAGACTTGCTCACCATTCCTTGAGCTTCACCTTTTGCAATCACCTACCATTCATGGTGATTAGAGAAAAGGCTAAATTTCTGACCAGACTAAAGCACAGAGACTTGAAGAAGATCACTCAAGCAAGTGAACAATGCAACTAGATCATCAATGAAAAAGCACAAACTAATAAATAGGACTAAGAGGCTTCTGTCCTTTTTCCAAGTATTCATCCTGACAAATAAATGATCAGAAGGAACTCATTTTATACCTCAGCAAAATTCCTTTGAGCGGCAAAGCCAGCATAGAAACAGCTCCTAGTGGCAGCCTGCAAAGTGATGATTTTCAAACTTTATAATATAAACATCATAATATAAGGTATATAAAATCGATAAAAATAATATGATAATAGATTATGAATACTAAAGCTGCATACTGAGACAGCATGGGATGTCCATCAAGGGAATTTGAATTGACCAACTTTCATAGGCATGGTAACTAAAATGCCAACATCAAAAGGCTCCATTCCTTTGTCAGCTCATCGTTGTGTGCCAAATCTCAGCCTGATAGCCCTTTTTCACATGGCCAAAAGACTCTTTCCTTATCTGACACTTCATTGGTTTAATGAAAATGTATACACAAATAGTAAAGAGGAATTTACCAAATAATTATAGACCTGCATCTGAATTTAAGACCACCCAATCATACCTTAATTCAAAGTCACTTCTCTTCACTACCTTTAAATGTTTTAAAATAGACATTCAGACAACTTCTGATAAAAGGACCTAGAAGTCTTCTATTGTGATCCTTTTAAATTCACTAACCTGTCAACAATATAAGAATGTTTCTCTCCAACAATCTTAGAAGGACGTATTGGCTGTGGGTGTGTGTGGCTGTGGCTGTGTGTGTGCGGAGGGGGGGAGGGGGGGGGAACATAAAGAAACAAATGTTCAGGTTATTACAATCAATTGCAGGCATTTTCTTGCAGAAGACAAAAAAATAGAAAGAAAAACAAAAGTAAAAGGTATAGTTCATAGGAATTATAATTAATTCTACTTCCAAGATATATACAAACTGAATTCTTGTTCAGTTAAGGGCTTGCCTCAAATAAAGCTCGAGTTGGATAACGACTTCTCTCAAAATTCGGTAGCAGTTGAGGACTTTGTTCAAATAAAGCTCAAGTTGGATAAGGACTTATTTCCTATTTAATCATTTTACACCATTTTGTTTAAGTCTAATGTATTTCATTCCAAATCACAGAGAAAATATGGGAAAAAAAAACATTATGAAACATTTAAGGAAACACATTTATTTATTATCTATTCAATAATCTGAATTACAAAACTAAATTGAGTCACTCCCTCGATATTTCTAATGAAGCCAAGGCAGCAATCCCGTGCAGAAGTTTTGCCAAGACCTTCAATGGATTTCAATACATACACACATGCTAGTAGTCTAGGAAATGTTTTAAAACACTAAGGCGTGAGGTGAGGCAATTCACTTGCCCAAAGCATGCGGTGTAAGCCTCTAGGCTTGAGGCATAAGTCTCACAAGCACGTCTTTTGTAGATAAATAATAATAAAATATAAATTATTTATATACACATACCAAATAAATTATATACCAAGTGATATTCACTTGCCCAAAGCATGCGGCGTAAGCCTCAAGGCTTGAGGCATAAGCCTCACAAGCACATCTTTTGTAGATAAATAATAATAAAATACAAATTATTTATATACAAATATCAAATAAATTAAATACTAATTGATATTCATGTCATGATAAACTAAAATTGACAAGTAAAATAAAATTAGTAGTACTTTTTTTACTTAACAAGGTTTGTTAGTGTCAATTTGTAGTTAAAAACTTGATATTCCTTAAAAACAAATGAGTATTAAATCAATTTTCTTAAAACTGAGAGAATTTTCTAGTCTAGCTATTGAGGCTTACACCTTATGTCTTGAGGTTTACGCCTCAAAACATAAGGCGCAAGCCTCATGAGCAAGGCCCTCAAGGTTGTGCCTCGAGGCTTACACCTCAAACGCCTTTGAAGACATTGCTAGGAACACATTAAGGTTAAGGAAAGTATATTGTTCTAGGCTAGCAAGAATGCATGGAGAAGTAAACACCTTTTGGGGATAGTCCTTATATGATGCCTTTTCCCTATTTATAGATATTAATGCCTTCAATATATTGTTCTCATCTACCATATGTACAAGAAGCATCCTAGGATTAGAAAATTATCCATGAAATATCAAGGATGCTCATAGAGACCTCGAAGAGAGTGGATAGTTATAGATGCCCACAATTGCATACAAATCCTTGGGAATCGAAACATAAAAATATTCATCAAGCATGAACAAAGCCCGATCCCTCAAACTTCGGTCTCTTTAACTCTATAAATGTGCACACAAACCTAGAGTCTTCTCGATACTTTCCTAATTGAACTGGATCATTGAGGCATGAAAGTAATTCATTGAGCTCCAGAGATTAGTTTCTTTTTGGATTGCCCCATATATGAAAAAGAAAGAAAAAAGTAATGTCTAATTAACCAACACTAGATATCTGATCGCATTCGAGAATATTCGTCGATGCATCGACGAATGCTCTTTCCATCTACTGCATAATGCATCTCAAAAGAACCTTTTATGAACAAAAGAGTAGTGGGAATGATAGCAAGTTCACTAACTTTAGTCACAACAACAGCAACTGAATGAATAGAGGACAGACTATCAATACAGCATCATTACTTGGAACTTAATTTTGCAAATCCCAAGTACCTGAATTAAAGCAGCAGCTGACCTTCCCGCTCCGGCTGCCGCACCAATAATAACAAAGAGATGAGGAAATGCAGGAGTTAATATCTCCATTCCATAGGCAGCATTTTCCAAGAGATCCGCAAATAACCTCCATCCCTTGGGATTCACATCGAAATGACGTCCATACTTCGATAGAAAAATTTTACTTATGTATCCAATTCCATCTTTGAGTACCCAATTCACAGCAGCTGCAGTTGGAATAGCCCCTTTTCCCAATCCAACAGCATAAAGCAAAGCCTAAACAGTGAACACTGAGCATCAAAATGGATGCTATAACCAATAAAAAGTACCAATGAAGGCCACACAATGTATGTGTGTGTGTGTGTGTGTGTGTGTGTGTTAAACACCAATTACTCTAAAAGCTCAAGCTGTTAGAGAACGGCACAACAATGCATATCAAACGGTTCAACACCCCCCCGCACGTGCGGGCTCCGTACGTGCTGGCTCCGCATGGGAACAACACATCCGTGGGATAACACAGGGCACCGAGGCCAACACACACCACACACACCCGCACAGGAACACATTCGTGGAAGAATAAACACACAAACCCATACCCCCGGGATTTGAACACTTGACCTCCCGCACTCATACCATGTTAAACAGGAATTACTCTAAAAGCTCAAACTATTAGAGAACGGCACAACAATGTATATAAAATGGATCAACAATAAATATGTATACATGTATATTTAAAGGAAAGAAACTGGATATGCTGGATTGAGGAAAGCAATTAGAGAAAGAGGAAGAGGAAGAGATGGAAGACCTGAGTGGCAAGGACGCCACTGATTTGGCTGGCGACTCCCTGGACACTTCTCCAGAGAGAGTATTCCATGTAATCACTGCTAACACTGTCGGGGTAACCTTCTGGGAGCATCAGGCGTAGGAAGAGGTCTTTGCACTGAATCCACAAATTGGGTCCATGAGACAACAATTTGGAAGAAATCGAAGTAGATGTGGATGATGTTTTACTTCCAGCAGTGATGAACTCATCATCTGAAGGGTGAGGGATGAGCCTCTTCCATATGCCACCTCTCACTTCCCAGACAACCTCCTCCTTGTCATCACCCTCCTTGAATGGATCAAGAGTTGTTGCGAGAGCTAATTTTGAATGCCAGAAGCAACCCACCAGAGAGAGAAGTAAGAGGAGGTGCATGTCCTTATCCTTGTGTGTGGAACTAGAAGAAACCATTTTGTGATTCGAGCAGAAGAAGAAATGGGGAGCCAAGAAAAACCCATCTCGCAACCAATCTCCGAAATCAAAAGGAAACCAATTATTGTTATTGTTGTTGTTGTTGTTGTCGTTGTTGTTCCCAGAACTGCCATCATTGAAGCCACCTTGGTCCAACAGAGGAAGGAAAGAGGAGTTTGTATTGGTGGAAGCTTTGAATGATGTGGAAGACTCCTTGACGACAGGTGAATAGGTGTGAAGAGGAAAACCCAAGGAGACGACGAGAAGGGGCGAAGGGGTTGCAGAGCTCCTACAACTAGAAGTTCTACTATTTGTAAACAACAAAGAACTGGTCGAAAAGGAAAACGGCCAGCAGGCCATCTCTTTCTCTCCCTCCACCTTGTTAGAGCTTTTTCAATTTATACAATTCTCTGTCAGGCTGCATCATTACCGGTCAATGTTTTCCCTGACAAAGTTCGATCTGAATCCGATCTGAAAAAAGCAGATTTGGTAAGTAACTAAAGGATTCTGGATGGGATAATCGGACAAGAAATGATATGATTCCATCCTACTCTCGATCATATCAAATTCGAATATATATTCATTGACCGGATAAGAATCTGATCCGGTGCCGGGATAAGGTTCTGATCCGGTTCTGTTAGTATGTATACATAAATATACTTTACAAAAAAAAAAATACATAAATATACAATATGTATATTATAGATATACATAGATATGCATATATAATATTAGGTGACTACAAGTATTAAACATAATGATATATTTAAAAAAATTAAATATATATTAAATTATATTTCTTTTCTATCTTCATTCTTATTAGGGATGGCAACAAGGCAGGAGGTTCATGGTGGGTTTTGACCCCTAAGGTTGCGTTTGAAAATCGTCAAAGTGTGTGAAAGGAAAAAGAAAGTGAGAGTGTTGTGAAAAGAAAGTAAAAATAACTTTCTTTAAGTGGTTTGGATGTTGAAAGAAAGTTGCATGACTCTTAATGGAAATCATGTAATTGTGCGTTTGGTTAGCAAGAAAATCATAAGAATCCTAACATAATTTCTAATTCCGCCCTTATATCATAAACCATATTTATGTTTTGTCAAACCAACTTTGGTTTGATTTTGGTTTGATATCTAATTTTTGTACGTTTCAAAAAAATTATACTCAATCAAATTTTATTTAAATTTAAAAAAAAAATTATAAATTTTTATGGGTCCCACCTCTTTTGGTTTTAATGTAGAACACCTCTCCTTTTTTAGTTTTTTTTCTATCATTTTAGTTATATTTTATATTTTTCTTAATTAATAAGACTTTTTTTTAATTATCTATATATATATATATATATATATATATATATATATATACATGTTGATCATGTAAATGTGGGTTTTTGGAAGGACAGTTTTGGGAGAAAACATAAAATATTTTCTCATGAGCAAAATCGCACGGATTCAGCATGAAAGAAAAAAGGCCATTTTTTTCTTTAAAAAGTAGTGGGGCCCACCAAAATTTTTTTTCCATACCAACCAAACGATGGAAAAAGAAAGTAATGGGGTCCACCACTTTCTTTTTTCCTTTGACACACTTTGACGGCAAACAAATGCAGCCTAAAGGAATCACCTAATACTAACATTGATGATGAGCCAATTTGTAAATTGCATTGGTCCAATGACATAACAATATGTTATGTGGTAGTGTCAGAATAATATGACATGGGTTTCATATCCATTCGAGGGTTTCCTTTGATAAGGGGCATTCCTTTGAACCATTCTACTTCGAGTAGGGGACCCACCTGTGCTGGGATCACCCCTCGAATTGTTCGAGGACCAACCTGTGTTGGGATATCTCTTTGAACTGACTCACTTCGAGGACCAACCTGTGTTAGGACATCTTCTCAAACTAACCCACTCCAAGGACCAATTTGTGTTGGGATATCTTCTCGATCTGACCCACTTCGAGAACCAATTTATGTTGGAATGCTCCTTCGAGAGTCTGAACTAGAATACACCTTTGTTGTACAATCCACTATCACTTCAAGGTTCCGCCGGCAATTGAAACATTCCCTCGAAGTCTATTCAGTCAAGGGTCCACCCATGATGGATAATGTAATGACCTAAATCCAATATTTTATATTTTTAAATAATAAAAAAGACCAAAAAGATTTTATAAAAATTATTGGGGATTTTTCCGAAATTTATTTGTGTTGATTCATAAGCTATTTAGAGCATTGGGTTGTTTTTGAAACAAAAACATTGGTTTTGGGGGTTAAAGGTGTAATTAGAATGTAATAGGAGTATTTCTTGTAATTTATAAAATGATTTCAAAATTTGAACGCAAGGGGATGCGTGGGTGTCATGGGTTGGAATGGTGAGAGAAGGAAAGAGAGTTTCCTTATTCCTCTCCCTCACCTTCCATCTCATTGAAAGGCTTATTTGGTGAGTTTTGGTGATTGAAAAGAAGAGAGAAATTGGTAGATATCTTACCCTAACCGTCATAGTGCAGTGGAGAAGAAGAAGAGGAAAAGAGGAAGAAAAGAAGGAAAGAGGAAGACCTTGTCAATCGGAAACTAGAACCGCAAGAAGGTAACATTTTCTGTATGATCTTTATTGAATTTTGTGTTTTTCTCGTGATGTATAGATTGGTTTGTATCTTATACGAATGATGTGTGAATGCATGAATGATTGATTAAATCAAAGGTGTGACATGTAGATTTTAATATGTATATATTATGCATGAATTGATAGTACGTTAAGTCGATGATTTGTGATATAATCCATGCGTTTTGTCTGAGAAAATGGTAAAAATTGAAGTTGAGTGAGGTTGGGAATGAAACACTACGAAATCTGGGTTTTTCTAGGCTGAAATAGACCCTCGACAGGTAGCTCGGTAGCTACTGAGCACACCTGCCGAGCAACCCAAAGTTTCTACCTGATCTGCCGAGCCTCACAGATAGCTTGATAGCCACTGATCGAACTAACAAGCCCAAAATATTTTATTTATATTTTTTTAGGATTTCCTTGTTTGTTAGGAGCACAATGGTCTAAGTTTGATGTCAATCTGATAAATATAAAAAAAAAAAAAAAGTTATGATTTAAACACTGAAGATGTGTCAAAGTTGAAAAAATGACCTTTGGCAAGTACCTTGGTGCTACCAAGCTACCTACAGAGCTCCAATAGGGTCCAAACTTTGTCGACACCTTTAATTGGTTATTTTGAGTTTATTTGTGGTGTTGGTTTTTGTGCAAAAGGTTTGTAAGATTTTGTGCATAGCCACAAACAGAAGTGAACTGAGGTTCTTTTATGATTGTGAATGGTATCAAATGGGTAGTGTTATGACACTTATGATTGAGTACGTAATTGTTACTTGTGGATAGGATACCCCTGATGGCTTCCGGCAGCTTTTCGTGTGCACGGATAGCTTTTGAAGTGGGTTATCACTGGAATTCTATGGTAGAAGTGAAACAGTTGGACAAGGTACTAGATACATGCATGCTAGGTTGATGTAATTGTTAAGTAAGCCTTGGAGGTGACATTGAAGGTTCCTATGTTAGGTTCGGTTGAGGTTGGCTAGACCCTTGGGTTGAAATCCCCATTAAATCAGTAATGAGGTTGGTTAGACCTTTGGTTGCAATCCCTATTAAATCAACAATGAGGTTGGCTAGACCTTGGGTATAATCTCCATTAAATCAGTAAGGGGTATCTGGTTATTCTTGATGTCCTAGTTCCTGAATTAAAAGATGATAGCGAAGTAGGGTGAATGCTACCTAACATGAAACGTTAGCTTAGTCATATCATTGCATTGATCATTTGTATTTTACTAATTGAGCATACTATGTCGAGCATTTGAATGATGAATCCTTATATCATAATGCATTGCATACACCTGTTTATTACGTCATATTTCTCTTGTTATCTTATTACCTTATTTGTTGTACTTGGATTTAAACTGACAGTATTCCATGAGGATTAGTGACGGCTAAGTTACTTACTGGGCATTCCAAGCTCAATCAATCTTTAATGTTGCACATTGATAGCTAACATGAAAGGAAGTGGGCAAGATGTAGTTGTTAATCTCGTTTCTGATTCAAAACTTTTATGTTGATTTACTTCATGGTTGATTTGGAATGTAATAGGATCATGACTATTCAGATTTGAATTTTTCTATGTTGAGACTTATTGACTCTTCTGAAGTCATTACTTTGATGTAATTGTTTTTTTTATTATCTTCCGCACTCTGATAGTTATAACAGAAGTTGTCTTTATTACTTTTTCTTTGCTGTGACTGATATGAGAATCCGCGTTCCTTGGTTGGAACCTGAAGGTTTATCTCGAGATCCGTGCCTCTGGCATAGGGATTTGTGCTTTGAGTTTCGAGGCGTGACAGATTGGTATCAAAACTTAGGATTTTCCCTAAATTTTCTAAGTTTGTATAGGATTAGAAGATTAGTGATCTTCACAATCACATAGAAATATGAAGTTAGGAAGGAGAAACGTAGAAACTAGAACTAGGAATTGTTTGCTGATTGTTGTGTGATAACATGCTTGCTTGCTGTGTGAATGATTGTCTGTTTATATGAATAATAGGATATAATGAGGTGGATTAAATGATTTATATCACATCCTAAACCTCGAAATCTCATAGGAGTTCCCAAATTTAAGATATTACTCCCACCCCATGTCCCTATGGGAGTGGATAAGCAATATATTACCAAACCATTGAATCTATTTTGATAATTATGAAGTAATATTTTGAAAAATCGCATTATTAAGAATAATATCCAATCAAAACAATCATCAATTAGAAAACTGCAGAAATAAAATATAACTGGTTTCATGTTTCAATCAAAACCCTATTAAACTATTCAAATCTAGTCCTAATGATAATAACTCTTTAGAAACATAAATCCAACTAATCCTATTACAATGTCAACTGAAATCAGCAAACAGTAATCTAAATATAAGTAAGGTCTTCATTATCTTCTTGTCCTCCTTCTTGATCACCAAGGTCCTGCTGTCCATCATCTATTGGTCCTGAAATATGTTGGGCTCGAAAGCGAAGTTAAATTTCGCTTGGTAAATAAACAAATATAAACAATATTTTGGATTGAACTAGGGTCAATGCCAGTCTTTAAAGATATTCCCATAAACAAAACAAATAATGCAATATAAATGAAGGTTTAATTATTAATGAATGAATGCATGTTGTGCACCTAATAGTTATAATCACCACATGTGATCTAATACAATCATATGATATGCAAGTAATGCATGCTATTTGGCATTCGATTAGTGTATGTCCACACCCGATCGAACCCCTGGTTAAACAAGATGAACACCATCCCTCAAATACATAGCCAGAATAGGGGGTTATTCTATGTGTGCATCATAGTTTCGAGGCCTTGCGACCTAATGGGTACAATCCCCATACCTTATTTCTGATCATAGGGACAAATCCCAAGGCATTACTAATGTGAACTTTCGTTTGTGATCCATACATTAGTCGATCTACTAACAAATTTCCACTCTTATGATTCAGATATTGGGCCTCACTAATGTGAGTCTTCTCTCACCTATCATCTTACAACAAGTCTCTTGGGATGCCTCCCTCACCTTGGGAGTAAACAAAACTGGTCTATTGGGATGCCTCCCTCAACACATGAAATTTAGTCCTTTCGGGACTTCCGCACAATCTTAAAATTTCCAGATTGTAATCACTCTTATTATAAACCATAAACTCTAGCAATATGGAATTATGGAGTTCAAATCAAGCATTAGACCCGATACAAGGTCATTATGCAAAATAAGCCATGATGTACACGTAATTTGTGCACAGTAGCTAATCAAACAATTTGTGTACATGTACAGACGTAACTTTAGATATAAAACATACTCAAAATCAATTTAGAGTCCAAATCATGTTCATTTAAAATTTCACCCGTTGGTCTGAATCATCACACATAGCAATTGAGTCCATAAAGAAGTAACTATATGAAATAATCATAATTGAGTAAAACTAACATCAAATTTGGTATAATCAAGTCAAAATAAACATGTTCATAAAATTTCAAGTCAAACGGATCATAGTGAAAAAAAACGGCTAACTGCAAGGTAGCCTTTACCCAGCCGTCTAGGATATGGTTACTTGGCCAGAGGTCAGACAAAACCCACACAGTGGGACAACTGGTATGCAGCCAACCGTCCTTTGTTATGGCTGCTTAGGTAGCAAGCCTAATAAGCCTTGAGTCATGCGGTTGGCCATGCGACTAACCGCATGTCAGCCGTACGGCTCAGCAGGGACACAGCTGAGTCCATGCAGCTAGCCGCATGGACCAGCCGCACGTCAGGACAGCCCAGAAAACTATGATATTTGGTAATATTTGATATTTTTCACAATAAATCAATCATTCACACATTATACTATCAGATTCTGCACGAAACCCAATATTTTAATCATGTTTAATCCACATCTTACCTTGGTCATCTTGTGGGATAAAACCCCCAAAATTTAAGTCCTTTATCATGTTTTGAGAAGAATGGAAGAAGTTAGATAACAATATAGTGTGCTATGTCATATTCAGTGAATATGACATCTCACTTAGTTCAAATAAAAAATAAAACTTAAACTGAATACTTACCTCAATGTTGTTGTTGATTCTTCTTTTTCCTCTTCTAGTTCAAGTTCTGAACTTTCCTCCCTTCCTTAGCTCCAGAAATCTCTTCTATCTCTTGTGAATTATTTCATAATCGACCAAGCCTATTCTTATGTAGTTTTCTATTGTTTTCCTTATTAGTCTAGGAGTTGTTCTTAGATTAGGATTATGTCCCTAATCCCAACCCTTAGATGTATTTGGATTAATTCTCAACCTTAGATTAAAATGTCCTAGTTCTAGATGAAATTAATCATTGACCTTATCTTACTTTAATCCAAATTAGATTTAAACTATTTGCTTTTAAATTCTAAGCTTCTAGATGAATCTCATTGTTCCTACAAAATCCTAACCATTAGATTAGTTTAGTTTAATTATAGCCGTTAGATATATATTCCTAGTTGTAGTTAAACTATTCTTTAATTGTCTATTAAGATAGAATCCTAGTTAAGTTGTAACTCATATTAATCTAGATTAAATCTAAGCCATTGATTTAGATTAAAAGTTCCTATAAGATCCTAGCCACACATTATAACTTAAAGAGTTATGATTGTGTGTGAAGCACTTTTCCTACCGTGCAACCCATCAATCACAATCAGTCAAAGTCAATCCTGTAGCTAACTTACTAAAATTTTAAATTAACCCCTATATTTTTGTTAATTACATATTTACCCTATTATTTCAGTTTGGGTTACTACAATTTAATATTTTCCTTTGGGTATGTAGATGGTTGGAAGGAGAAGAGCAGCTACAGGAGAGGGATCTTCGTCTGGGGTCAAAGCCGATACTGATCCACAGCTAGCCGGTGTATACCAAATTTGTGGTGGCATGACAACCTTGTAGCATGGTCAGATGGAGTGGCAGACTCGGGCTGATCGGAGGGATGTTGTTGGGATTTCGATTATGTAGTTGGAAAAGTTCAAGAAGCTTACTCCGCCAACTTTGGAAGGTCTGGGTGAGCCGCACCAAGCTCAGGATTGGTTACTGGATGTGGAGAGAATGTTCAGGACTATGGGATGTCCCGATGACCAGAGAGTGTCTTTGGCCACGTTTATGCTGAAGGGCGAGGCACTCCACTGGTGGGATATGGTGGAGAGGAATTGGATGTAGAGATGTCATGGGAGGCATTCTGGAGTCAGTTCCTAGAGACATACTTCCTAGTAGCTACAGGCGTCAGATGGCTTCCGAGTTTATGGGATTGGAGCAAGGGTCGAATATTGTTGCACAGTACGGGGATCGATTTGCTATGATGTCGAGGTTTGAGCCACACGTGATCGTGGATGAAGCAGATAAGGCCACTAAGTTTGAGGAGGGATTGAGACAAGCTATACGTTCTAAGGTTGTACCACTTAGACTCAGGACCTACTCTGAGGTTCTGGAGTGTGCACGTCATATTGAGCGGGACCTTGATCGGACTTCCCATCAGAGGGAGCAGTCCAAGCAAGACAAGGGATGATATCAGCCTTACTAGCAGAGTCAGATCAACTACTGATAGGAGACATAAGAACGATGCTCGACCGACTAGGACGCCATCAGTAGATGCAACAACACCTCTTGTGCGTGATGCACCGAGATAACCGCTACCACCACAACAGTAGTAGTTCCGTCAGCGTGAAATGATAGTATATTTCAACTACGGCAAGCAGGGTCACATTCAGAGTTAGTGCAGAGCGCCTACAAGGAACAATGGTTGTCGACCACTTTCACCTCGGCCAAAGAAGAGAGGCAGGGTTAATGCTATGATAGAGATTTCAGTTCCTAGAGATGACCGTGTCACATCTTCCATACTCTGGCTTATATTTTATTCGATTTGGGAGCATCACATTCATTCATAGCCAATAGTTTTATGTTGTTCTTAGGGCTACAACCCAGTTGTTTGGAGAGTCCTTTGTATGTGGTTAATCCAGTGGGAGGGTTCACTACTCTACACCGAGTGTGTCATGCTTGTGTGATGAGAGTAGGTGACCTGAATTTGGAGGTTGACCTTGTGGTTTGGACATGAAGGACTTCGACGCGATTCTCAGTATGGATTGGCTCCCCGCCTATCATGCCAGGTGAATTGTTTCGAGAAGTTAATAGTGTTCGATCTTCCTAGAGGTAGACATTTGAATTTTCTCGGGACTTAGAAAGATGCCTACCAGATGGATTTTCTGTGTGTAGCGGATGTGGGAAAGAAGTTGTTTTTGGAGAAGATTCCCATAGTCCAGGATTACGGTGTAGTATTCCAAGAGATTTTGGGTTTTCCGCCTAAACGGGAGGTAGATTTCTATATAGAGTTGGTGCCAGAAACATCTCCTACATCTCAAGCGATTTATCGTATGGCTCCGACAGAGTTACGAGATTTGAAGGAGTAGTTAGACGGATTGATTACACTTGGTTTCATTAGGTCGAGTACATCTTCGTGGGGTGCACCTATGCTGTTTGTGAAGAAGAAGGATGGGTCTCTTTGTCTTTGTGTTGATTATAGGCAGTTGAACCAGGTGACTGTGAAGAACAAGTACCCACTGCCTAAGATCGACGACTTGTTTGATCAGTTGAGAGGGACCAGTTATTTTCTAAGATTGATTTGAGATTAGGATAGTACTAGATATGGATTAGGGATGAGGATATCCAGAAGACGAATTTCGTACTCGTTATGGATATTACAAGTTTGTGGTGATGCCATTTGGGTTGACGAATGCGCCTACAACTTTCATGGATCTGATGCATAGGGTGTTTAGACCTATTTAAATCAGTTTGTTGTCATCTTTTGTTGATGATATTCTGATTTACTAGAGGTCCAGAGAGGAGCATGAGGAACACCTTAGAATTGTATTGCATACACTTCATGACCATTAGTTGTATGCTAAGCTTGAGAAGTGCGATGTCTGGACAGATGAGGTCAGATTTAGTGGTCATGTGGTTTTCAGGAGCGGTATTTTTGTGGATTCAGTGAAGGTGGATACAGTTCTTGGTTGGGAGCGACCGAAGAATGCATCGGAGATCAAAAGTTTCCTTGGTCTAGCGGGTTATTATCGGAGATTCATAGAGGGATTCTCTAAGATTACAGCACCATTGACCCATTTGACCATGAAAGATGTGAGATTTGACTGGGATGAGTAGTGTGAGTTGGAATTTGAGGAACTAAAGAAAATATTGACATCTGCGCCAGTATTAGTGATTCTTGTCAGTGGACAGAAGATGGAAGTATATACGGATGCATCTTTGCAAGGTTTGGGTGCAGTGCTTAGGCAGGATGGGCGAGTTGGGGCATATGCATCACGACAACTTAAGAATCATAAGTGTAACTATCCCACTCATGATCTCGAGTTGGCTGCAGTAGTGTTTGCCTTGAAGCTGTGAAGACACTATCTGTATAGAGAGGATTTTGAGTTATTTTCGGACCATAAGAGTCCAAAGTATATCTTTACTCATAAGGATCTGAACATGCTCCAAAGGAGATGGTTGGAGTTGGTAAACGACTACATATCTACCCTTCACTATCATCCTGGGAAGGCAAATGTTGTAGCAGATGCGTTGAGTCGTAGACCGTGAGGAGTGTTAGCTCAGTTGATGCATCAGGAGTGGAGTCTACTTGAGACTATATCGGACCTTGGTGTATGCTTAGTGTATCAATAGAGGGAAGGTTTTCTTTTCAATTTAGTTGCCAGACCTTCTATGGAAAATTGTATTGCGGCTAGTCAGAAACTTGATCAGGAGCTTCAGTTATTAGCAGCAGACGATGAGACACTAGATTGGGCTGTGCATTCGTGGACTGATTAGATGCTAAAGTCGTCTTTGTGTGCCAGACGATTAGGAGATCAGAAGGGAGATTCTTGAAGAGTCTCACAGGTCACGGTACTCCATACATCCTGGGAGTACCAAGATGTACCGTGACTTGCGTATGTATTTCTGGTGGGCAGGCATGAAGAGAGAGATTGCACAGTTCGTAGCATGATGCCTCACGTGTCAGTAGGTTAAGGCAGAGCACTTGAGATTAGCAGGATTGTTGCAGCCTTTACCGGTAGCCGAGTGGAAGTGGAAGTATGTGACTATGGATTTTGTAGTTTGTTTGCCCAATACCAAAGGCAGTTTTGACTCGATTTGGGTGATCGTAGATCGGTTGACCAAATCATCACATTTCTTTCCTGTGAAAGTTTCAGCTTCAGCAGACGAGATTGCCAGATTATATGTTAGAGAGATCATTCGATTACACGATGGACCTGTTAGTATTGTCTCAGACCGTGGTTCTCTTTTCACATCTTGATTTTGGGAGAGTCTGTAGAAAGCCTTGGGCACGCAATTATACTTTAGCATAGCTTATCATCCGTAGACCGATTGTCAGACTGAGAGAGTGAACTAAGTGCTAGAGGACATGTTACAGGCTTGTGTCATGGACTTTGGTGGTAGTTGAGGAGAACATCTACCCTTGGTAGAATTTTCCTATAATAATAGCTATCATTCGAGCATTGGCAAGGCTCCGTTTGAGGCGTTGTATGGTAGACCATGTCGATCGCCTGTTTGTTGGGCTGAAATTGGAGATAGTAGTATTCTTGGACCAGAACTTATCCAAGAAACTACAGCGACAGTGAAACTTATAAGAGAGATATTGAAGACAACATAGAGTAGACAGAAGAGTTATGCAGACTAGAGAAGGAGGGACCTAGAGTTCATAGTGGGTGATTACATGTTCTTAAAGGTTTCTCCTATGAAAGGGAGTGATGCATTTTGGCTAAAAGGGCGTCTTATCGAACCTTTTGAAGTGTTGGAACGCATTGGTAGAGTGGCGTATCGAGTTGACTTGCCTCCCCAACTTTTGGCAGTGCACAATGTGTTTCATGTGTCCTTGTTGCGGAAGTACGAACCTGACCCATTGCATGTGTTGGGGCCAGTTGCAGCTTCGTGAGGACGTATCTTATGTTGAGCAACCGTTGCGAATATTAGACCGGAAGGAACAAGTCTTGAGGATCAAGACTATTCCTCTAGTGAAGATTCAATGAAGTCATCATGATGAGTCTGAAGCTTCGTGGGAATGGGAGTCTGAGATTCGAGAGCGGTATATACAACTTTTCTCGAATTGAGGTATGTAACTTCAAGGAAATAAATTCTTTTAAGGGAGGTAGGTTGTAATAACCTAAACCCAATATTTTATATTTCTAAATAATAATAAAAATGATCCAAAAGATTTTATAAAAGTTATTGGGGATTTTTCCAAAATTTATTTGTGTTGATTCATAAGCTAATTAGAGCATTGGGTTGTTTTGGAAACAAAAATATTGGTTTTGGGGTTTAAGGTGAATTAGAATGCATTAGGTGTATTTTTGTCATTTATAAAATGATTTCAAAATTTGAACGCAAGGGGGGATGCGTGGGTGTCGTGGGTTGGAATGGAGAGAGAAGGAAGGAGAGTTTCCTTATTCCTTTCCCTCACCTTCCATCTCATTGAAAGGCTTATTTGGTGAGTTTTGGTGATTGAAAATAAGAGAGAAAAGGGTAGAGATCTAACCCTAGCCATCATAGTGCAGTGGAGAAGAAGAAGAGGAAAAAAAGGCAGAAGAGAAGGGACTAGAACGCAAGAAGGTAAGTAAGATTATTTGTATGATCTTCATTGAATATTGTGTTTTCCTCGTGATTTATAGATAGATTTGTATCTTATATGAATGATGTGTGAATGCATGCATGATTGATTAAATCAAATGTGTGATACGTAGATTTTAATGTGTATATATTATGCATGAATTGATAGTATGTTAAGTCGATGATTTGTGATGTAATCCATGAATTTTGTGTGAGAAAATG
>JAUPMG010000013.1:4117452-4137961 GCA_031762675.1 Pachysandra terminalis
AGCTGGGCAGGTTCGGATTTAAGTGGGAGGTCGTGGCGGTGGGTTGCTGTGCAAGCCTCCTACTTGGGATTAGTCGGACCTAAGACCCGGACACCCAAGTTATCAAAAACAAAAACAAAAAAGAATACTGCAGCATTAAAGGAACCAAAAAATAAAAATACCTCATCACAAAGGGATCCATTCAACCCCTCTTAATGCTTCTGATTCACCACCTTTAAAAGGAGAAACTTCATCCTGCCAGAATTTATTAAAAAAAATATTATATAAGGAACTCCAAGGGATCACCTTCTTCAAGGAAAATAGTTGTGTATGGCCTGTCTAAAGTCTTCATAGGCAAGTTCTTGAATTGTTGGAACTCTTAATGTCTCTTATCGCCAATGTTCTCAACAGGAGGAAGCCAAGAAACTGTTGTTGAAAGAGGCGGAGAGGGTTGCCCAGCGAGCTTCAGAAATGACTGATAGCTCAATGGTGGCCTCCCTCCGATCTTTTTTGTGACATTAGTCATTGCATAAGGACAAATTAAACAACAATTAGTAGAGAAGATATAACAACTAAAACCCACAAAAACCTCCTATCAACATGAATTTGAAAAGCAAGCAGACTGCATTTATGGAGTATATAGTTCATCAACACGGCAATAATATTGAGGCTACTAGGGCTGTCAACGGGCCGAGCTAGCTCAGCTTGGACTCGTCTCATTTGAGCCGAGCTTGAGCTCTAAAATTAGGCTCGTGAGCCGAGCCTGAGCCCGAAAAAAAGCTCATTATTTTAACGAGCTTGAGCCGAGCTTAGGTAGGCTCGGCTTGATTAAAGCTCAGCTCGGTTTGTATATCTGATTATACATTCATATTCTTATATCTTATATTAAGTATTAATATTAAACACACATGTTATCATATTATATTACATATAATAACAGTTATCAACTATAATGTTAATACATTTGTATTAATCTAAGCTTTTTTATGACATTGATTTTTTATAAGCCGAACTTATTGCGAGCCAAGCTTTTATGAGCCTGAGTCGAGATGGGCAAAGCTCGGCTCGGCTCGGCTCGGAGCCTATAAACTTTTAACGAGCCTGAGCCGAGCCTGAGCTTTGCTAGAGATTTACGAGCCTGAGCTGAGCTGGGCAAAGCTCAGTTGGTTTACAGCCATAGCGGTTACAATTAAAAATAGTGCAAAATGTATTGTATTATGAAACTATACTCATAATTACAAGTACATCGCTCTAATATGCCTATTTTCATCTATGCCTAACATATTAAAATTTAATTTCATTGCCTCACTTTAACAATAATTGTAATTATTTAATGATAATTACAGTTTTTAAACTTCAATGTAAAGCACTAGATTGGAGACATGTTTATTAAAAAAAATAGTTTAAGGAATAAAATAAAATATGCCCTTAAGAAGAAAAACCAAGGAAAATCAGTATTTTTGCTGTACCTTTTCTATTATATCTGCAGGATCAAAGAGAGTATGGCTCACAGGAGAGAAGACCTCAATTCTTGATGCAGAAGCATAATCCTGTCAAAACTAAGAAGCAACAAGTTGATAAACATGTAATTCCCCAAATCTACCATAAGGGAAAAAGCAATTGATAAGTATTGCAAAATCTTATAACTTTTCAAAAGACTCGAGAAAAAATCCTTGATGTGAATAGAGAAGCTCACTAATCAACACAAATGTCCAAATTAAAAGGAGAGAGATGTTAGAGATTAACAACAAACTCCTTAGATCTCTCATGGTGCTTCTAGATTTTCTAGAGTAATGAAGCTTCTAGAGAAAGCTAGAAGATTTTGGAATATCTAAGAGTTAGGAATATCTAGCTAAGAAAGTAGTAGAATGTTCTAGATTTGTGTACATATAGTAGAATATTGTTTTAGATTTGTGTACATATAGAGGAGTGTAGAGACATTTAGAGAGATGCTTGTAGAAATCTCTAGCTTAGTGAGCTATACCTATAAATAGGTGAGTGTGTAGCCCATATGTAAAACACACAGGAAAATACACAGAGTGACACACAGGGAAACACATAGAGAAACACACAGAGTTGTATCCTCTTCTTTGTAAATAATACAGTGAAGAATTTTCAAGTGTTGCTCTTTGAGTTGTGTTCGAGTGCTTCCTAAGTTGCTTAGTGCTTCGTTTTGGTGTCGTGTTTTCGCTATTATTCGAGTCTTCAATTCCCTACAAGAGATATTGGCCATAAGTGAATAGTTTTATTTATGATTCCCAAATGCTAAAATAGACCTTGATTTGCTTATCTATTGCCTGATAATATGGTTCTGTTTCGTATTCAAAGCAAAGCTTTTTGATATCCCACTGAAAAAGGCGAATAAAGGATGTTATAAAGCAAACAAAGATCTTTCATGAAAAAAGAAACGATATGAATTAAGAATTTTTTTTTTTTCGCATCTGCTTAGCAGAAGTGAAGCTATCAAAAAATTCCATGAAAAAAGCATTCCCAACAGTTTCTAATAATCTTTACAAAGCACAGTCCTAATGAAATATTTGTGCCCATCTTATGACTCACTAAATAGACCTAACTTTCACAAGTTCCTTCCGTTCAGTTTCAATCAACCTTATATGATATATATATCCACAGAAAAGGCTCTACATGATTATATAACAGATGCATTATTCATCAGTTACCATTTCAAAGGTCGAATTCTTATTCAGTTGCATCAATTGAAACAATACTGTCTTACATATATAGATAAAAGACAGGGACGCACACACACACACACAAACATTTGGCACAGTTAAAATTACATTTATCCCTTTCTCAACTATCAAAAGACCGGCGCACACATACACAAATACTTTCTTACATATATAGACAAAAGGCAGGCGCGCGCACACACACATACATACATACTTGCACACACAGATTTGGCACAGTTGAAATTACATTTTTCTCAACTATGTATTAATTCTTTCGATACATGGATTTTCTGAAGGAATTATGACGATAAACTATCAGAAATCAATACATTACACAACATGAAAAAAAAAAAGGAAAAAGCTACAGTTAAAATTGCAGTTATAACCGTTACAAGTAATGCCTGTAGAAATTAGATCGATGTTCTCAAACTAAGAATTTAAAAATTAAGAGTGCTTGCAAGAGCTGTGAACTGCATTATCTCTAAGGAATCCAATATATGATGATGCGAAGCCCTAACACGAAAAAAAGAAATTAAGAAATTTGAGATAAGAGAAAGGATTGAAGAATCTTACCTTCTCTAACAGTCCAATCAAAACCTCGACGGGTTCTCCTTTAAGCAGCAGCAAAAGCGATCCGAGCTTACGGAGGCTCGAATCAAGATCAGCGAGGCTTTCAAGCAAGAACTGAATCCGATTCAAACCGGTCAGTGCAGAACCGGGAGAGAAGGCGGTGGGATCGGGATCTAGGTAATGCGGATCCAGAATGAAAACCGGGTAGAGGCGATTCGAGTCCTTGCGAGCGTATTCCAGAGCCGGATTGTCGTGGATTCTGAGGCCTTTTCGGAACCACATCAGAGAATTGGACGCCATTAATGGAGTTGCAGAGATGTGACGAGAGATGATAATCGAGAACGAAGCTTTCATTCGAAGATGAATTTTACAGAAGCTTTTGATCTGTTTTGATCTCTTTTCCCGCCCTGAAGTGTCGAAGAAGATAGAAGGAGGGTAGCTAACGTGCGCTGGTGGAACAGGATAAGGCCGTAATCACCATGATGGTCGTTCAGTATTGGCCTATTGGGGTAAATGGCTAGCTGCTAGTGTACGCCATGCACGATTAGCGTACATTAGAGTCTCGTTTGAGGAAGAAGATGGAGTGGTTCGTTTGGCGCCACGTGCTTCGTTCAAAAGTTTGGGTTTGCCAGAAAGAGCGGTTAATGTAGGCTACATACGTCCACAACAAAATACTACAACAGATCCTGCAGCAATACATGTGATTGGCTCCTTTTTATTTTCAAATAATTTTGTTGTAAAAAAAGTTATATTTTTAATACAAAATGGCCAATCAAAGTCTTGTTGTAGGAAATGCTGCACCAAAATGTTGTAGACGATGCGTTGCCGTTAATGTAAGGCCACGTCGAGGATTGCGGATAGTCGGATAGAACTGTCAACGGGTCAAGTTCCAAATGGGTCTAGTTAGTCCTATGCCAGGTTTTAAGTCTTGGGATCATGGATCGGACCGGTCCCGGCTGGTCCAAATCCAATACAAAAGTTGGATCGCCCATTAAAAAAAAAATTGGATCAATCGGACAAGAGGTATCGGTCGTACGGCAGTACCGATCACCAGAATGGATGTACCGGTCGTTGGACCGATCTAAGTCAATACATGTTGGACCGTACCATTTATAATTTTTTTTTTTAAAAAACTTTGTATTGGTTAGATCAGTTGTACCAGCCACTGAACCAATTGTACCAATCGATCCGTATCGGTATTGGTTAGACTGGTCCAATCCAAAGCCACTTGAACAATAATTGTATCGTGGCTTAGGCTTGGACCAGTTCTGACTGATCCCGATACGGCCCAGATCCATCCAATCTTTGAAACCTTGGTCTTATGACATGACCTTGCTACGTGTAACCGTTCCGGGTCTTCTCAGTTTAGGGTCCGCGGTTGTCACTCTTGGTCCCAGAATCAAACCCGCAAATATGATTAAACTCAACGTGGATGGGGGGCAACTCGGGGATTCCTAGAATCTGCTGGATTTAGAGCTGTTTGCCGAAACGATGAAGGTCAATTCATTGCAGCAGTTGCACTCTACTTGGGAACCACAACGTCGATGATAGTAGAGGCTTGGACACTCTTGGAAGGCATGCGGATGGCTAACTTTAGTATCGATTATTACACCTGTTTGGAAGAACAGACCTCTTGGTTACATTTCACACAACCTGAAAGATGACTTCACTGGGAGGTCCATGATCAGAGCTGTAGCTTTTTTTTGGTGGGCCCGCGTTTATTTGTAGCCAGACCACTCTTCCACAGGGAAGACGTAGAAAGACCTTCCTTTTCAAGTGTAATGGTGAAAGTGGGAGAATCGATCCCGAGCATTGAGTACGACAACCCAAGGCCCTACTGCCAGGCCAAGCGACACCTTCTCAATAAGTGTACCTTCGGTCAAAGTTTCAATAAAGATATTTTTCCTTGCGAAAAAAAAATATTATCATTAGAATAATCTCATTAAAACTTAAATTTATCTAAATTTAGATAGAATAATTATATCCATTTGTTTTTGTAAGGGAGTAATTGCATCCAACTCATTACATGTCATCATCAAATAATAAATGTTTAATCTAAATTGACATTAACCACCGATGTGTGACTCAACTGGTAGCAAGTTGGGCTCTAGTGGGCGTCTCCAGAGGTAAGTCTGGAGTTCGAATCTCACTAGAAGCACTCGTGACCAGGGGTTAACCTTTAATGCACCCGCCCCGAACGTGGATTAGTCCCACTCCTATGTGGGTGTGGGGACACCACGTGGTCAAGACCATTGTTAGCAAAACACCGTTTAAAACGGCATTTTTTGAAAAAAACGTGTTTTATTGCATAAACGTTTAAAATTTCGTTTAAAACGTTTTGTACGCAAAAAAACACGTTTTTTTTTAGATACTGTTTTTAACGTTTTTTTGAAAAAAAACGAGTTTAAAAAATCTGTGTTTAAAGTTGACAAAAAAAAAAAAAGTTGTTCGTTGAAAATTCCAATGACAAATGCGTGCTAGCCAACAACTTTATTTTTGTGTTAAAGGGTTTTATAACAAGTTCCAACAAAAAAAAAATTTGTTTAATTATTAATACTTATATATATATATTCACGTTTTTTTGAACAAGATACGTATTAAACACGAATTATTTATTAAACGTATTTTTTACGTTTCTGTTTATTTGACTGTTTTTTTGACTACGTTTTCTAAAATTAAAACCGTATTTTTTCCGATCCGTTTTTTTGACGTTTCACGTTTTGCTAACAATGGTCAAGACCAAAAAAAAAAAATTTGACTTTAAAGTGCATTAAATCAAATTTTTATTTAGTTTTAATTTGACCTGACCTTGGGGCTCTAAGGTATAGGCTCGATCCTATCCGGTCTTAGACTCTCTAAGCTCGACTTTTCCCGGTCTAAAAACTCAAATTATTTTATTTAAAACTACAAAAATATAATTTTGAATGATAATTAATTGAAGAATAAAGTTTTCAACTATTCAATACTAGCGGGTGGCACGTTGTAGTACTGCACGTTGATACACTTTTAGAACTTGTAAACCATTTTATTGGCATTTTATTATTATTTTTATTAAATTAAAAGTGGTGTAATCGTTTTATTGCCACATCATTTTTTTTAATAATTGGAAGATATGGGAACAGTTATTTTGAAAAATTTATCGTCATCAAAAGACAATATTATCCTTAATTATATTAAAAGTTAATCTCAAAAAATTTAAAACATAGATTAGCACGCTTTCCAATAGGCCCTCTCCCTTAATATCATGGATATTACACAAATAAAATTATGTGTTTATTTTTAATAAAAGCAAAAATTCATTTATTTAAAAGTAAAACACATATTAAAAATAATAGTGTAATTTACATTTACCTCCCTTGAAGTATGTGTAAATAACACATACCTCCTTATCATTTCTTAAATATCACTAATATCTCTTGAGGATTTCACATTCACCTCCTTTCTGAAGTCTCCATCCAAAAGTTAGACGGAAATTATTGAGTCAACCATATTAAAGACCAAAATGCCCCCTCTTTAAACCAAATCAACTTAAACAATATATTTATACCCCTAAACAATAAATTAGATACTTATTTTATCCTTTCTATCAATTAGCTAAAGGATAAAGAATGAACTGTTTTTTTGAAGAGAAGCACTACCTCTTCAAATCAAAGGTACAAACCTTTACTTGTTAAGGGTAATATACCCATTCATGACAATGAAACTAAGATCCAAAGACATCCATTAACAACATAAGGTAGGCTTCCCTATACTATCCAACCCTAAAATTCTTGTTTTGAAACTAATTCTTCCTTTTTTTTTACAATGCAGAACATCCACTCTAATTCCATTGAAGAGTTTCCTCTGCTCCTATTTGATATTACCATTTCTTTGTATCAGAAAATTGGGGATTCCAAATATATTATTCACATTAAATCAAAATCTTAACACATCTTAGATTCAAGAAATCTTTAATATTGTTCAAATCATAAAAGACCGCCTCATTTTTTAATTTCTAAATTTTTTCTCTTTCGAGTTTCGTGTCTATGTTTTGGGGATTCTAACATAGGAACTTATTGAGATGTAATAGATAGTTTTAGGGGTGCAATTCGGTTCAGTTTAAACTGAAATTGAACCAATTCAAATCGATTTTGGTTTGGTTTGGGTTGGGATTCCATACATATGGTTTGGTTATGGTTTAGAAAAATCCAAACCGAATTAGTTTTGTTCGGTTTTAGGTTGCGCTTCAGTTAAATTGAACTAATCCAAAACTCAAAACGAATTGAACCGAATCAAACCGAATTCAATTTATTATGTATGTTATGTCCCCGCGCATGGGTTGTTGAGCGCGCCACACATTTGGGCTGCCGCGTGCGCCCCTTGCGCCCCGCGCATTGTGTATAGTGAAAAGTCCCACATCGGTTGGGGATGAAATCATCCTCCAACCAATGCATTATAAGTAGTATGGCCTAAGAAGTTAGATCGGACCGGTTCAACCATTGGTCTAATTTGTTTAAAAATAATAATTTTAATTTTATTATTATTTTTAAAATAATAATAAATAAGATGTATTTGTGGGCTTAGGCTAGCTTATAAATTATAGCATGAGTTGGTTTGGACAAATATCTAAAATCTGAAGCTTTGGGTCAAACCAAACCGAAACAGCAATTCAGTTTGGTTCAATTTGAATTTCGGTCATCCTAATTTAATTTGATTTGATTTTGAGTTTTCCAATTCAGTTTGAAATTTGATTTCATCTGATTTTAAATTGATGTGATTACATTTCGGTTTGGTCTTTGATTACGCTCGGCTCTTTGACCACTTGCCCAATACAATCCACAACATTGTGAACATTTCACCCAATCGTCATTAACGTTTCTCATCAAAATGAATGTCAAGAATACAAAATATCCATAATTTCCTGTAATTCATAATCCAGAACAAGAGACAGCACACCGTAAGGGAAGAGGAAAACCATGAACAAATAAACAAGAACGATCCAACCATTGTTCTTTTGACTGAAAATAAACTACAGAACGAAACCAATCGCATACAACTGAAGAAAAGCCCTCGTGATAGAATAGATCATCTCGCCTTCCAATTCTAGCTTCCGTACCAAAGATAAAGCCACCGCCATTAAAACCACAGCAGTTGATGCAACTGGTTTCGCCATTTGCGCAGCTATGGATCTTCGAGATAGCTTCGCTCACCGTGAATGGTCGACGTGCAGCAGTGGTTGGGGATAGATTTGTTCATCGTGAATGGCCGGAAAGTGCTCCGGTGACGGGGGTTGTATTGAAAGGGTTTTAACGGAAGAGTAAACAAATCCCCAAATCAACGAAGAAGGTAAAATGCAAGGGTTAATTTGTCTTTCAAAAAATTAGTTTTATATATATATAATATTAAAATAAAATATCTATGAAGTTATTTCAGAAAAAACACAATACACAGTTAGTTTTTAAAATTAACGTTTACGGACAGGGGCAAAATGGTATTTTAGAAAGTATGTTTTATGGAGTAAATACCATTTTACCCCCGGTTTTCTCTACCCACAGGAACACCACAGGGGTGTTCCCCACAAGGATTCCGGCTCGTGTTATTTACGCATACCTCAAGAAAGGTTAATGTAAATTATAGGACCGGACCGGGTTTCTACTTTCCTGTCTAGGCCTAACACTAAACTTTATTAGGCCGGGCCGGGTTGGGCTTGACAATTTATAAAGTCATGGGCCGATAAATCTTACCAAAACCCATCCAAAAACTCGCTCGACCCGTTGCCATCCTAAACACACCACTTCCCCAAACTGCATTTTCTAACCAGTTATTCGGATTAGCTCTTTCTGAACTTGAGAAGAGATTTTATCCATTGTATAAAAACACGTAGTGAAATCAAATGGCTAAAAATCAGTTAAGTTTATATTCCAATGGGACCCTCAAATTTGGGTTCCAACCCTCCAATCACATACAGGGTTGTCAAGGAGTCGAGCTTGACCACTATAATTAGATTTGTGAGCCGAGATTGAGTCTGTAAAAAGACTCGTAATCATAACGAACTTGAGCCAAATTTGGGTACTTTGTTCGGTTTGTATATGAGGTTTTACATCCATATTCTATATAGGCCTCTTGTGTGATCACATTATGACAAGTAGATCAGTGAAATTGGCAATCTTTAGAGTTGTAGTCAAACTCAAAAACAAAAACCGTTAGAAATAAATAAAGTTAAGGAAAAAAATAATTTTAGAATATAAAACATTTTATAAATCTTAAACCCTAAGCATTAAAACTTATAATCTAAAAATATAAACTAATACCATAAAAAGGAAATATGAATCCTAAATCTTAAATATTAAACCTTAAAAATGATTAATTGATAATAATAAAAACCCGAAAAAATGGTTAAACCTTTAAAAAAAAATGAACCTATGAATCATAAACCCCAATAACTAAACCTTAAAAAATGCTAAACACTAAAAAAAAAAAAAAAGATAAACCCTAAAACCATAAGAACAAAAAAAAAAAAAAAATCCTATGATTATTATACTTTAGATTTTAGTTATTTTTTATTTTATATTATTACATAAAATGATTTTTATCTAATTTTTGTTTTAGATAAGAGTTTTTACCTTTAAAAGAGACTTTTATTAAAGAAGAAAAAACGTTTGAACAAATCTTTAATTGGGTTCTACTGAGCGTCTCCGGAGGTAAATTTGGAATTCGAATCCCACTAAAAATACTGTGGCAAGGGATTTATCTTTAATGCTCCCGCCCCGAACATGGATTAGTTCCACACCTATTGTGGGTGTGGGGACACCACGTGGTTAAGACAAAAAAAAAAAAAAAAAAAAAAAGGTTTACGAGGCCGAACCAAATTGGGCAAAATTTACTCGTTTACAGCCCTTAATAAATGTTCATGAAGCCTATGTGTCAAAATCTGGACCAACAACACTAACTCAATCCCGAACCGTAGATTTAGCCATTTGCAGCAAAGTGATCCAGTACGTTGTACACCCATCGAGCCATTTTTAGTCCCTGCTCCTTAGGCAATTAGGATTAGAACTTAGAAGTGCATATTAGATAAGCGGACTTGAAATCTACGGCAACACCTTATTTAATATATATTTTTAATTACCCGCAAAAATATATATTTACTTACATTCTTTACAAAATATACAAACTGAGGAAAAAGAAAAAAGGTTAAAGTTTGAGGAGGAACCTTGTGAGCTCAATCGTTGTGAGAGCCAAAATCGTCGGTACAGGTTTGTGAAGATCCTCTTCGTTACTGTTCATTAATTTTATTTTCGTTAGATTTAGGGTTTGATGATCTTTAGTTTTTTTATAGCTTAGACTCAATTTTATAGTTTATTTTTTCTCTGTGTGTGTGTGTATATATATATATATATATATATATATATTTTTTTTTTTTTTTTTTTTTCTTCCTTACTAGCCTTAGAATTAATTAGAACAATTCTGAGGACCCAAAATTTTCCTTGGAAAATTTGTGCAGACTACTGTTTAGCTAAATAATGAATGCTGTTTGTGCTTTTTCTGAATTGGATGATGATATCCATGGAAGTTGCATTTCCTGAATTTCTACTGAACTGAATATAGTTTATATCTTTTTTTCGCAAGTCACAGACCATTTTATTTAGAAATTGAGCATGTTTCGCTTCCATTGGTTAAAAGAAAATCGAGCAAGTTAATGTTGTAAACATACACTCTCAAGGACTGACAACCAAGGTTTGCCATGTCGATGTTGCCAGGTGGCATTGGCGACATGGTGTAAAAAGGAGAAATGTAGGGAAACCATAGATTTTTGATAGATTTTTATTCAAAACTTTAAATATGTTTAATTAAGGTCTAAATACATCCAAATACATCAAAAAATGCAAAAGAAAAAAAATGCCAACAAATTAAAAGTCATTACTTGAGGGGGGGTTAACTTATACCCTGTCGGGTCTGTAAGCTGTAAAAAAATATGCTACATTTAATTAAGCCAAACTAAAAGTGAATGTAAGTCAATTAAAAGATATATAAAACTAGAAATCAATTGCCATATCTATGGGGGGAAAAGGAAAAAATTGGGAAAATGATGGGGAAATATGGGAAAATGTAGGATTTTTGATGGGTTTTTTCCCCAAGTTTTAAACAATCCTAATTAGTGTCTAAATATATCATAATACATCAAAAAAAAAATGCAAAATCAAATGTCTAACAATTTTTTTTTTTTTAATTTTTTTCAAAAAATTCAAAAAAAAATGAAAAATTTCCCTCATGTCGCCCATGTCGAGAGATATTGGAAAATATCGAAAAAAAATTAAAATTTTTTCCCCCATGTCGCTGACATGTTGCCGAAATCAGGGTAAAGCGATTTGCACCGTAATTTCATGTCGCCCACCTCGAAATCGGCGATATGTTGTCGACATTGTATACATTGCTGACAACTGCAAATGTTCATCTGCCCATAAAGGATGAATAATATATTGTTTTTCCATTCTTTTGCAGGTAGCATGCCTTGGCTGCATCATGATTTAGAGATGGAATAACCGATTTAATTCCATGGAGGAAGAATAGGATCAAATTCTGTTAAGTAGTTTGGGTGTCGCAACTGCTAATCCTGAAGATATTGAACATGACATTCTAACAGAGGTTTCATTTCGAGTTCTTGAGTCTTAGATTACTTCCTATGCGACATCGATATGGTTTTGTAGTTTGTATAGCTAGAAGTGTATCATCTTTTCAAATCCAAATTAACATTTTCTTTTATGTGCACATTGACTAGTATATTATGATGTCTTAGTTTGTAATGTGGTTGATAAGTTAGATGGATTGGCTGCTGGATGAAGCTCTAGATGTTTTTGAAGGAGTCTTGGATTGTGCCATGACGAGATCTACCTTTTGATACATAAATTTTAAAAGGCTGGGGGGTGAACCAAGCTCAAAATAATTCTTTTAGAGGTTTTATGATGGTGAATAGAATCATCAACCTTCAAGATCATTATACTGACCACTATTAGAATGATCAGAACATTCTCTAGACCCTCGTAGTCATCCTTGTATATATAGATATATTTTTTGGAAGTTAGTCATCCTTGTATCTTGGTTGGTTGCTATGTACTACATGACCAGATAGTTAGAAATTTTAGTCATATTGTTCTTCTTACTTTTAGGTAGTGTTTAATGTTGATTCTCAAACCCGTCTCTGGCTGTTTTGGGTGTGGTAACAATTTTGGCTAAAACTTGGTGTTTGGTTATCTGGGCTGTAAATGACTTTATGAGAAACAAGCAGAAAATTTGCCAATTAGAAACTCTCAGAATCATTTTTCTGTTTTTCACAAAAAATCAGTTCTCAACGTGTGGTGTTATAATCGTAAATGCCCATGTTTAAGCAATGGCATACTTGTAACTCTATTACACCTTTCTTTGTAACTTAAAGGGTGCAGTCATCATTTCCTTTAAAAGCAGTGGCATGCTTGTAATTTTAACAAATAATTTCATAATGCCTCATTTTAAAGATTGAGTGTGCAAAACTTTCAGATTTTGGGTCTGACAATTAGTTGTTAGCCGCGATTTAAAAATCGTGGGCTATAACGAGTTCTGAATCCAAAACCAAAGATAAACACAGCCTTTGAAGTTCAAAAACAGATTTTGGTATTGAAAATGCCAACCATGGGATGTAAGTCACACTGGTCCTGATGTTTGCCAGGGAGGATCTATTACCTGATACATTTTAGTAGGCAAGGCCCAGGTTTTATTTTATGTTTTTGAATGCATAGTTGTAGAATATGGTTTGATCAATTGACATTTTGGCAGTTGTGAACCTAACTTGACAGGTGAAGAATGATGTGGGTGACAGTAGTGAAGCTGGTGGTAGCACTGAGGAGGAGCCTCATAACAAAGAAAAAGGCGTTGAGTTATCATTGACCAGCCGAGCAAAACTTTATTACAGTTGAAATAGATGCTGTTGCAGCTAGTATTGAACAGCTGAGAAATGGTGCGAGAAATGAAGGGCATGTCTCAGATAGTAATGATAAAAGGGAAGAGGGAGATATAGGGGATGATAACAACATTTTTCAAGTTTCACGCAATGATTTAACCCTTCAACATGCATTAGCTGCTGATCGTCTGAGAAGCCTAAAAAAAACAAAGGCTCGACTTCAGAAAGAACTTTCAGAGTACACTTCGAAAGGTACTACTGAGCAGGATGAGTCGATTCAAAATCTGGTTAAAGAAGAGCCAAGGCCCAAGCGGAAGCTGAAAAAAGCTGAGAACTCAAACAAAGATCAGAAAAAAGCGACAGAAAATAGTTTCATTTGACGAAGATGCTGATTTTGACAGTGTTGGATGCAGCATCTGCAGGATTTGTTGAAACAGTGAGTTGCATATAGTTCTCCCCTCCCATATTCATAATGCTAGTATGCTGTGTTAAATGACTATGGTGGTAAAACAGAAACACATTAAGTAATATTTATAATGCATCAAATAGGATGCTTTCGATAATTAATGAAATGTTGGTTAATTATCAAAAAAAAAAGAGAGCATAAAATAGGATGCTGACTGATTGGTGAATTCGCAAATAAAATATAGATTGTGAGTTCTAACTAACCATTTTTGATAACTTAGGAAAGGGAAGAGTCAGTGCGGAAAGGCATTTTAACTCCTTTTCATAGATTTAAAGGCTTTGAACGCTGTCTTCAACAACCAGGGCCATCTAATAGACATAGCTTACCTGTGGAAGAAGACAATAATGAGAATCTTGCTTCAGCCAGTATTGCAAGAGATGTTAGGTCAATATCTGAGACTGCACAAGGTCGACCAACAACCAAGTTGCTTGATGCGGAATCTTTACCTCAACTTGAAGTGCCAACTCACCCTTTTCACAGACTAAAAGCACCCCTCAAACTAGCCCAATCCCCGGGTACTGAGTTAGAGAAGACTAAAAAGAAGAGAAGGAAACAGAAGAGATCTGTACCTGAGAAGAAATGGAGACAAATTGTTTCCCATGAAGAAAGAGTTTCAGAAGAAATTGGTATGTTCATTGTGCTCTCTTTGAATGATCCACTGGGAAGATTCATGCCTCCCTTAATTTTAATACTTAGTACAACTTAAATTTGAAATTTGTTTATCATTGAATGTTTTTAACTTGTTCTGCTTCTCATCTTTAAGAGTAAGCAGTTTTGTAGTCCTTTTTATTGTCCTGCATTTCAAGTTTATTTTTATTCCTTGTAAGTTGTACCATGAGTTCCATCCTTTATTCTGGATTGTTGTTTCCAATCATTGCCTTTTGCTCTGGATTTTTTGTTGTGAAAACTTGAGACTGATAAATTAAGGTTTCAAGTTTCACTATGGGCTGTGTCTATGGCATATTTTAAATATTAATTAATAAGTTGAGACTTTATCAGTTATTATGTGTAAGATCAAACTTACCATTTATTATGTGATGGCAAGCTTAATAAAGGTGAAATCCATGATACTGAATGGCGCTATTGAACATATCTAAAAAAGCATGGTGGAGTAGGAATCGTTGATCTCTCTGTTCGTGTTGAACATTTTTGAAGCAGGGTATGGTTGCTTCATCTGTACCAAAATAGCTTGTGAATAGTATATAACCTGAAATTTTCTTTTTTTATTCTTTGGTATCATGTTGGGAGGTGAAAGCATGGGAATCATAAATAAAGAACTTTTTGATTTTACCCAAGGTCTTATCTTTTCTCCATTGCTTTACATGATTTGCGATATATATGGTGGTATGGTTTGAAGTCTCCCAGGATGGCATATTGGTGTTCCATTCAGGTTTCTATCTCAGCTGAGAATGGCATTGGTTCTGTACTGGCCCATTTGCAGATAGATTTTGAAGAGACATAGTTGGTACCTCTTCATTTAAGCAGGTCTTAAATGTTGTATTTCCCTTGCCTAAATCGATCCTTAAAATTGAGATTGAAATCTTGTGTTATTCTTCATTTTAAATTCTCCTGTTAGGATATTTTCCTTATATATGGGCGCCATAATTTGGAGGGAGGGAGGGACATTATTTTATTGCTGGTTTTCCCTTTTTTTTTTTTATCTGAATTCTTCTGTTAGGATTTTTTCCTTATATATATTGGTGCCATAATTTGAAAATTTTATTTTTCAGTCATACTACTTAGCAAATTGCCTGCGTCAAGATGTCTGCGGAAATATGTAATGTTTTGCAGTTTCAACTGAGTTAGTGAAATTTGCTAATTAGGAATGTATCAAATCTACCCTTTTGCTCCTAGTATGCTGGCTCAAAATCCCTGTTATCTTATTGAATTAATGCAAAAGTACTGCATATGATGCAGTGAGGAATCAAGGATCATTTTGCATACTGGAAAAATATAAGTGAGCTACAAGTTAGAACGATGTTTAATATGGGGAACATTGTGGGGAGGATCAACGTCCTCAAGTAAAAATGGGTCTGATGATTCCCTCTAGAGCAGAACAGCCTTGGTCGATTTTTAGTACTTCAAAGCAAGTATGAGCTTCATCATAATGAATGAAACTTGAATTAAGTGGTCAGAATCAATCTCATTGCCCTTGCAATTTTGTTGTTACTATCTGATTCCTTGAATTTATAAGATCTGATTTTGGAACCTCTAACAAAATTCTAATTTGATAAGATCTCTAGTTATCGTCTTTGCAGTTTTCTTGATTCTATAATTATCAAATATTTGTCCTGGTTCCTCCTCCCCCACTAGAGTTGCTTGTGATTTCAAGCTGAGGACTTGGCTTCCATCTTGAGATAATAAAAATTGTTCACATTTTCAGTCTGAACCTGTTAATAGATTGTGGCTTCGTTATTCTACTGGAATCTTTTCTTCCTGATTTTCTTTTGACTGCCTTGCTTTTGATTCTTCCCTTGTGTTAGTTTTCCACAAGATTAATTGGGGATCAGCTTCCCTTCCAAGGTTTACGCCTTAATTCTATTAATCTGAGAAGCAAATTTAGCAATGCTCAATTTGTTTTAAGTCAATCAAACAACATATTTACAATTCTAAGGTTTTCTAATTTAGTGAATTATAATTCTCAATTTTAGAATTCTATAGGCCAATTCCAATTCCTTGCGTCAAACACAGCCTAAAAGTATTGTAATGCACGGAGAATATTTGTAAGGAGGGTGGGTGACTCATGGTAGGCTTGAAATCTCATGTGCATGTCATTTTCATGTGTCCAAGAACCCTTGGCTTTATTAGGAAAAAAAATGAAAATTGCCTATATTCACCAAGTATATTCACCCTTAAAGTATTGAAATTACAAAATAATTGTCTTTTGGTCCCATGTTATATGGCAGTGGTCATGTAGGGTATTTGAATACCGTAGTTGTTTTTTGAAAATTTTAAATACCCAAATTACCCCTCCTACCCTTTGCTCTCCCTCTCTCCACCAGATCCTTTCTAACTTATCTCCTCCGTTACTTATGCTACAGAATTTGTAACTCAAATCTAACTCGTAAACCCTAAACCCATCTCTATTCAAAATCTCAAAATTTCACTCGCTAACACCTCCTTCATTCTGATTCTCGTTGAACTGAGTAAACACAAACTCCTCGATCTGAACCTTGGGTTTCATCGGGGTTCCTCTGTTAGGATCTCCACGTTCAATCAACTTGGTGTTGTAAGTCTTTGCATCCTCTAGTGTTGCAGTGATGTCGTCGGGATCTCCCTTCGACGGCCACCCTGACTCCGACACAGTGATATCGATTGTTCGGTTTTCGAAGCTGAGCGAATGGTGTCGATTTGCGCATCTAGCATGTTCGTGTAGACAAAACCCTTAGGGTCACGAACACCAGTAGAAGAATTCCTCATTAACGCGTACTCGAGGTCGATCCGAGACGGGTTGTCTCGGTAATCGTTCGCCAGTAAGGGTATGCGTTCACCATGAACGGGAATCCGGTATCGGCGAGGAACCAGATGTATAGGAAAAAAAATCGTTCATACATAGATCCGAAATCAACAGAGGATAGAAACTAATTAATAATAGACGAAAAAAAATTTGATTATCATCACTGCCCATCAAACCATAGCAAGAAGTACAAAATTTATACCAAAACAATTTTACCTGAAACAGAAATTTCAAACACCCTGATTCTATCTTGTTTCCTTGCTTTAAGTAACATTAATGAAGAAACATGATTTTCGGATTCGTAGATGAACAACAAGGGGTTCGGTTGGTGTTATGGCAGGGATATGAGGATTTCAATGGCTAAAAGGAGAGGATAGGTTGTCTAAGATTTTCAGATCTTGAAGAAGAAGAAGAACCGATATATGGGATTTGGATTGTTCAAAAACTGAAAAATTGGAAGTCCAGCATAGATGAAGGAGAAGACGATTTCTCCTTGAATCTCTATATTAGAACAAAAAATAAAAGGAATAAAAACCTAATCATAAACATAATTCTCTTACATCAAAACCCTAATTTCAAATTATGTTATTGTATAAACATGAGAATATGAGATCTCTGATCTAAGATTCAATCAGAATTCTCACAGTTCTTAACTACAGCTATATTAGAACAAAAAAGAAAAAAAAAAATTAAAACATAATCATAAACATAATCCCGAGCGAGGTCATGGTTGGGATTTAGGTTCAAAGCAAGAGGCGAGTACGGTCATGCTGTGCGGGGTGGTGATCTTGATTTTTTGATCGAATCCACGTGCGATTAAAATGGAGTGGAGGTTCTGCATGGTGGAGATTAATGTTATTGGTAGTTCTGATTGATCGGTGTTGGCGAAGAACTCGTTGCCGACGGAAAGGATAAGAGGGTAGTTCAGATATTTACAATTTTCAAAAAGCAATTATTGTATTCAAATCCTTAGCCTTTTGACACAGGACCAAAAGACAATTATTTTAGAATTTCTATACTTCAAGGTAAATACACTCGGTCAATTTGCCGTTTTACAATAAATTGCTTAAAGTAGCACATATTTACAATTTTTCAAAAAAAAAACCCTCATCTACCACTTGGTCATACTTGCTGTACCAACCACAGTTTGACACGTGATCCCATGCATAAGCGTTGACTCTTCCGTTTTTTCTATCTTCCATTAAAATTGCTTGAAAAGAAACTAATCATCAAAAAAACAAGCTTGAAAAGAAACTAGTGCGCATTTAAAATAGCTTGAAAAGAAAATAGTGCCCATTGAATGCTTCTAAAAGGTTAAAATAAAGATAAATTACATCGACACTTTCCTTAGATTTGAAATAATAACAACACCCTCTCAAACGTTGGCCATTCCAACCAATACATTTATTGGACCAAACTAAGCAAAGTTTCAAGAATCGGATCGATCCGATACATTTTGGCCGGTCCGAACTGAAATCGATTAAGACCGGTCCAATTTTAAGCCACGATACAATTATTGTATCAAGTGGCTTTGGATTGGACCGATCTAACTTACAGGTACGGACCGGTCGGTGCAACCGGTCTAGTGACCAATACAATCAGTCAAACCGATCCAAAGTTTTTTTTTACTTATTAATGGAATGGTCCAATAGGTTTTGACCTAGACCGATTCAGTACTGACGGGTACCTTCAATCTGACGACCTATATTGCCATTCTGATCATTGGTACTGTCATTTCGGAGATCGGTACTGCCGGTCCAATCGATCCAATTTTATTTATTTTTTAAATAGGCAATCCAACTTTTGTACCGGATCCAGATCGGTCGGTACCGGCCGGTATTGCCAGTCAGATCACGATCAGCTGGGATGAGTCCAATCCATGATCCCGAGTCTTTCAATTTGGATCGAGTTAAGTCGCACTAATACAATTTCTTTAAGAATTGTATTTTATGTATAAAATCTAATATTTTATATCCTACGTAAAATATAATATACCAAATATATATCATATATAATATGTATATCACATATATATATGGAACGGTCCAACGATCAGTACCGCCATTCCGGCGACTGTACCGCCGTTCTGACAATCGATTCCGTCAGTTCGATCGATCTAATTTTTGATTTTATTTTATTTTTAAATGGGTGATCCAATTTTTGTATCGGATCCAGACCAGTCGGTATCGTCGGTCCGCATCTGGATCAGCAGAGACCAGTCCAATCCATGATCCTGAGTCTTAAAACTTAGATACAATTTGGTTCAGGTTGGCATCAATCCAAGACCAAATCGAAATTAGTACAGGATGATCCAAAATCAAATTAAATCAAACTGAAAACCGAATTCTCAAACCTAAAAATCGAACCAAGTTGAAATAGAAAACCCTAAAGTGAAATCAATCCAACCGAAATTACAAATTCGATTAAATTTAGATCGAGTTAAGTCAGGTCAATACAATTGCTTTAAGAATTATATTTTATATATAAATTAAATCCAAATTTTATATTATACATAAAATATAATATACCGAAGATTGAGGCATACCTGTTGTTATTATTTTAAACTTAAGGAAAGTGTTCATGTAATTTATCTTTATTTTAACTTTTTAGAAGCATTAATTTCCCACCACTTTTTTTCCACACAATATTAATAGAAGATAGAGAAAACGAAAGATTGATGTAATATGTCTTATCTCGTCGTATACTAATTGGTACCGCATCAAATATCGCATAATATTATCGCAGACAATTTTCTTCCAACAAATATCGCACCATACTATGGAGCAAAATCTTCTACTTTCCACGCTAGCGTTAACGTTGCTCTTTGGAACGTTTTGTTCCATTCGGATTAGATTATTAATAAAAATGAAAAGCTTTCCGCAGCATTAAATACAACTTTATTCTCCTAATAAAAAAAGAAAACGCAACTGTACAAAAACGTAAAAGCATATGTGCAGATTTTTCAATGTCAGCTAAGTGAAATTAAAAAACGAGAAAAAGAAAGCCCTTTCATGTGTATTTAATTCTTTACAAGTTTTAAAACAATAAAATAAATTTAAGTAAAATTAAAAAATAAAATAAACTCTCAATGCATATTTAATTCTTTATAAATTTTAAAATATAAAAATAAATTGAATGTTATTTCAATTCCATAGGAGAAAGAACAAACGTTCTCTAATATGCAGTTTTGTTCGAAAGATTTGTTCTCCTCAACTTAAAAAAAAGAAAACTAACGTGGTGACCTTCAAGTTTGGACAAGATTTTTACTTCAAAATTAGAAAGGTATCTTTCTGTTGGTACAAGTTAATAATCTAAAGTAATTAATTTCAAAAAATGAAAATATTTTTCCTTTAACCTATGGATTCATATATATATATATATATATATATATATATATATATATATATATATAAATTTTTATAAATAATTATAAA
>JAUPMG010000013.1:4167503-4197278 GCA_031762675.1 Pachysandra terminalis
TAGGTGTTACCAAACACACTTTTAATTTTAAAAAGTGCTTTAATAAGCTATAAGCTGAAATAAGCACTTATATAACCCAGGCGAAACGCAGCAAACACTTCTGTTAAGCAATTTCAAATGAAAAAGAGCTTCATTGAATTCTAATTCCACTAAAGCATTCAATTCCCCACTTCTTCAAATTGCATATTGCAGTAACCGGTTTGGCCACTTAAGCTACATTTTTGTAAGGACTATTTTATCCTCATCTTGTTTCATACTCCCATTTTGTCATTTTTTATGTTCTTGACCTAAAAGCATTCGTTAATTAGGATTTGACCAGACATTATCTTTTCATATGAAGCAGGTATTTCGAAGCACTTCATAGCAATCAAATTCCAAGAAATTGCTTCTCCTTTTAGGAAGCAACAACGGGCCTTAGACAATGTTTTCTGCCCATTTAGTTATGTGTTATTTAGTCTGTGTATATTTAGAGAGGCCCTTCTTTTCTAAATCATGATGCAATTGTTGCAAAAGGAGGGCAAGGAAGATTACAAGGCGTCCAAATTAGAATTTGATGTATCTGTAGTCAGCCTCAAATAAATAAATAAATAAATATAATTTTCAACAGCCATTCTCCAACATACATATTGGCCTTTGGACAAAGAAACTTAAAGAATAATGGTCAAATTGTAGCTTATTGTAGAGGTTTACTTAGAAAAGCGTAAGAGTTCATGTTTCTACTTCTTGTAACCAAAAATCAATACAAGTGAAGGCAATGTGAATACAGGTGTCTATGATGTAAACATCTTCTCATATTTATGGACATATTTTATGCGATCTACCGACCAAATTGGATCTAGTTAACTTTTTGACATTGTAGATGCCCACTTGGGTACTATTTTTTCCATCAAAAATCCTAGTCTGATTTATTTGAAACCCAATTTATAGTTCTGACAACATTCATGATCATGACATGTCTATATGAAAAAAATATAAGAATGCTAGATTAACAAGCTCGATAGGCAATATTAGAATTTCAGGAATAAGAAAGTGAATCAACCATTATGCTTTTTTCTGTAATATAATCATGGATCGGAAGCAGACATAAAATATTTTTGGATAATAGGAACTAACTTATTGATATCGCTCTCGTGGGTGCTCGTTTTACTTTTACTTGCTCCAATAATCAGGAAAGATCCTCTTTTCCCAAAAAGGATAGGTTTCTAGTCTCTAAGGGTGGGAGGAGCTTTTTGCTTCTGTTTCTTCATCAGCTCTCCCTAAACCTATCTCCGATCAAATTCTCATTTTGTTGGAATGTAAAGATGAATTCAAGAGGGCTACCCCCTTCAGGTTTGGAAACATGGGGCTGGAGGATAGTTCTTTTTTGGAGTTGGTGAATAGGTAGGCGGTGGCCTGGTTGTAATTTTGTGGGTCCCTATGTTTTTTCGTAGGAAGTTGAAGGCTTTGAAGGAACAGTAATAGAAGTGATAAATCTATTTTTTTGTAAGTGGGTGCAGAAAAAAATGAAGTGTTGGATAAAATTAAGCAACTGGATGAACTGGAAGAAAAAGGTGGGTCTCAGGGGCCATGGTAGGGGATAAAGAAACACTTAAGAAGGATTTCTCTAAGCTAGCCATATTGGAATATATTAGTTGGCGTCGAAAGTAAAGGGTTATCTAGTTGCAATCAGGAGATAAGATGATGCAGTCTTTTGTTAAGAGTCATAACTTTATGTCCGTGTTTCTGTTTTGGTCAATCTTTGGTTCTTTGGAAAGATCTCTTCAATTCCTACATTAGCTATTTCTAATATTTTATTGAACTTTTAATATTTTGGTCTTGAAAATAGGATTGAAAGTTTAGCTGCAGAAAAAGTGACGACTTCTAAGGGTATTTTCATTATTAGAATTTTATTTTAGAAGTCATGTGAGTTTTAAGTGATCATATGAGATCACTTTTTTTTAATGGCTTAGATTAAATTGTATACAGGACTAAGATTAGTTGCTTGGGTCTTAATTAGGTTTTAGAGTTTCTTTTCTTATACATAGATATTGTGAGAAAGTTGTAAGCAGCCTTTTTGAATCGTTGACGAAAATTAGCCTTTAGGCTTTTGAGTTATTCACTTCTTCTTAGGACTTTGGGTTGCTTAGTTGAGCACTTTATACAAGGTTTTCCATTTGTTTTCCTTAAAAATAAATAAATAAATAAATAAAATAAAAGAACTAGGCTTTGATGGACCAGATTCGATGCAGATTTAATGGATTTATAGCAAAAAACAAATAACAGAGAAAATGGGTAAATAGAAAAATCTGTAGATTAAAGGAGAACTATAAATAATTGGTTCTAGGGTTTCTGCAAGACCCAAAAGAACCACAGATCTACTAATCTTCTGATATCTCGAAAGAACAAAAACTTATTTAATACAGCTCAATAAGTATTATTTATACCTCTAGTACTATTGTTGCCCTAAGTAATGAAAAGACAGATTTACACTCAACTAAAAGCACTCATGTGACATGCACATGATTCATTAAAAAAAAAACTAGGATCCTAAAACAGGTCTATGATAAGATTTAAGTTAGAAAAGAATTTAATGTCACTACTTTCTTATGTGCACCTACATCAACCTCCCCGGACTAAACAAAACCCAGCTCCGATAAGAAAGCACGACTATATTCAGCATTCGTTTTTGGATCAACGCATTTCAGCTCTTCCTCAGCAATCCATGTACTCTCAATAGCAGGTTTTTCCAACCACTACACCAAAATTCTCCTATAGATATTCCCTAGCCGGGATCCGACTTCCTTCACATTCAAAATTTCTTCTATAACCTCTGGTGGTTTCTTAGGAAGTTGTTCTTCACTCGCCTGAATCGGCTCATCACTCCCATTAAACCCATCAAAAGCATATAAGTCTGCAACATTAAAGATCAGGCTAATCTAATGGTCGGCAGGTAACTCTATAATAGATGCATTTGAGCTAATATTTTTTAACACCTTACAAGGCCGAAATTTCCTAGCCTTCAGCTTATGATATGTGCCTTCAGGGAACCTCTCCTTCCTTAAATGACCCAACACCAAGTCTCCTTCATTAAACTCCTTCAAACGTTGTTGCTGGTTTTAATGGCAGCACACACTTCTTCATAGATCCGCTGATCAGCAAAAGTCTCACCATCCTCACTTACTCCAGCTTCTTGAGGTTAAGGAACAAGGTCCAGTTGTGTTGTGGTATGTAACCATAGGAAGCCTCAAAAGGGGTCTTCTTAATGGTTCAATTGACAGAGTTGTTATAAGAAAACTCAGCTTGAGGCAGTACATCATCCCAAATCTTTATATAATACCCTACTATGCAACGTAACATGTTTCTCGGGCTTCTATTAACTGCCACTGCTTGGCCATCAGTTTCAGGATGACATGTGCTAGAATACTTTAGTTGTGTGCCCAATATTCTTCACAATGATCGCCAAAAGTGCCCCACAAATTTAACATCTACCTGACACGATCGAAGTTGGAACTCCATGACGGCAAACAATCTCCTTGAAGAATAAATCAGCCACCCATGATGCGTCATCTTTGAACATGGTATGAAATGTGCCATCTTCGAAAAGCGGTCTAGACAACATAGATAAAATCATATCCCCTTTCTGTCCGTGGTAATCTCAACACAAAATCCATACTAAGTGTATCCATGCTGCATATGGTACTGGTAATGGATACAATCCCGTTTCTGAGTTTTTCCCCTTCGCTTGAATTGGCTCATCACTCCCATCAAACCCATCAAAAGCATATAAGTCTGCAACATTAAAGATCAGGCTAATCTATTGGTCAACAGGTAACTCTACAATAGATGCATTGGAGCTGATATTTTTTAGCACCTTACAAGACCCAAATTTCCTAGCCTTCAGGTTATGATATGTGCCTTTAGGGAATCTCTCCTTCCTTAAATGACCCAACACCCAGTCTCCTTTATTAAACTCCTTATAACATTTATGCTGGTTTGTTGATTTCTCATAAACATTGTTGCTGGTTTTAATGGCCGCACGCACTTGTTCATAGATTTGCTGATCAGCAAAAGTCTCACCATCCTCACTTACTCTAGCTTCTTGAGGTTCAGGAACAAGGTCCAGTATGTGTTGTGGTATGTAACCATAGGCAACCTCAAAAGGGGTCTTCTTAATGATTCGATTGACCGAGTTGTTATAAGCAAACTCAGCCCGGTGCAGTACATCATCCCAAATCTTCACATAATCCTCTACTATGCAACATAACATGTTTCTCAAACTTCTATTAACTATCACTGCTTGGCCATCAATTGGAGGATGACAAGTGCTAGAATACTTTAGTTGTGTGCCCAATTTTCTTCATAATGATCGCCAAACGTGCCCCCAAATTTATCATCTACCTGACACGATCGAAGTTGGAACTCCATGACGGCGAACAATCTCCTTGAAGAATAAATCAGCCAACCATGATGCATCATCTATCTTTGAACATGGTATGAAATGTGCCATCTTCAAAAACGGTCTAGACAACAAAGATAATATCATATCTCCTTTCTGTCTGTGGTAATCCCAACACAAAATCCATACTAAGGTGTATCCATGCTACATATGGTACTGGTAATGGAGTATAAAATCCTGTGTTCTGAGTTTTCTCCTTCGCCAGTTTACTCTACACCTCTTCACAAAACGTTCCACATCATGATCCATCTTCGGCCAAAAGAAACGATCGTTCACCATTGCAAGTGTTTTGTCCCTTCTAAAATGACCACCTAAACCACCACCATGTGCCTCCCTTATAAATTGCCAACATAATGACCCTTCGAGAATGCATAATTGATTGCCTATAAATAGATAAATATCATGTAAAATATACGGGAAAAATCTTATGCTACTTGGATCCTTCATTTCTCCAACATGTGGCTAAAATATGGATCATTTTGGTAATGATTTTTTATCTCCTCAAACCCTACAACCCGTGTCTTCATGTTTTCCAACAGCAATGTTCAGCGGCTAAGTGAATCTGCCAAAACATTGGACTTCCCAAATTTATGCTTCAAGGTGAATGTGAAGCTCAACTCCACTCGACATGCCTTGGGCTCAGTTTCTGCAAGTATAAATACTTCAACACTTGATGATCTGAATAAACCACAAACTCTCGTTGTAACAGATACCGTCGCCAATGCTGAAGTGCCTACACTAAAGCATAGAATTCGAGGTCATATGTTTAGTACCTCCTTTTTGCATCTGTAAGTTTCTCACTGTAAAATGCTATTGGTCGCCCTTCTTAACTAATAACTGCTCCAATTTCAACATGGGATTCAACATGGGATGCATCACATTCAACCAGAAATACCTTCTCGAAGTCTGGTAGCACAAGGATTAGGGCTTGAGTCATGTCTTATTTGATTTGTTGGAAGGTTTTCTCTGTTGATTCTGTCCATACGAAGGTCTCCCCTTCAAGCACTCCGTAATTGGAGTCATGATTGCATTAAAATTCTACACAAACCACCGATATAGCGAAGCCAAGCCATGAAAACTACGAACATCTCCCATGGACTGCAGTGTAGGTCAATCTATAAAAGCCCTCACTTTCTCGAGATCTAGTTGTAACCCTTCTACTAAAACAATGTAGCCAAGAATATAACTTTGTTGCACAAGAAATAGCACTTTTTAAGGTTAACATAAAGGGTATTCTTTTGGATAACATCAAGAACTTGGTATAAGTGATTCAAGTGCTCTTTCTTAGAACAATTATAGATCAAAATGTGATCAGAGTAAACAACTACAAATGGACCCAAGAAAGGACGTAGTACTTCCGTTATGGCACATATGAAGGTGGTAGGGGCGTTGGATAAATCAAATGGCATTACAAGCCACTCGTACAAGCCAACAGGTGTTTTGAAAGCCGTCTTCCACTCATATCTTCTTCTTCTTCACCCTCAGCTAAGTGTACTCTTCTGTGTGGACATGAGTAAGATGCATGGCCTCTCTCCCCAGTTGAAAACACGGAAAGTGTTACTGTTGTCACCGCGAGACGAGCTGGTATTGGTACGTCCAGGAGGTCTAATCTAGCTGGTTCTTTCCCCTTATCACCTCGATCAACACCACCAGTACCACGTAACCCAATTTGACTTGATATGGCAACCCCTTTGTCACCACACTGAGTAGTTTGGTCTCTCCTTGAATTATGATCACCTGAACCTTGCTAATTAACAGATCCAATGGTACATTTGGCTCAAGCCTTTGTATCCTTGCTTCATCCCACAAAGCATGTTGCCTTGCATCCTCCAAACTTGTGATTCTTAGAACCCCTATTTCATCTTGAATCGACTGATTCAAACCCGAAAGATAATGAGCTATAAGTTGCTTATTGCTTTCATTAAGACAAACACGAATGGACACATTGTTGAACTCATATGAGTTGGCCTCCATGCTCAAGTTGCATTGATTCAGCCCATGAAATCGACGATATATATCCATCATATAGCGGGTAAAAAATGTTTTCTTAACTAAATGTTCATGTGGTCCTAATTGCAGATTTTCAGCTTACCTTTACGACTCCGTTGCATTTCAGTTCTTCCACCATTGAAGAGCAGCTCCTCGCAAATTAAGCTTCACAAACTGCACTTTTCACTCATCATACATTTGCTTCCACTCAAAAAAGTATTCTACATTTGCTTCCCAATCTAAATAATCTTCTTCATGCATTTCACCATAGAATTCAGAAACCTCAACCTTTACTCCTCCCATATCCATATCAAGGGCTCATACTAACCTCTCCTCTAATCCACCACCACATTCAAGTTCTCCCCTAACTTCTAGACCATGGAATGGATAAAAGTCCTCTTCGAGATTAGTTTCTTCCTCTTCCTCGAAGCCACCTTCTGGTATGCTGAAGGGAATGCAGTCACCCTCCAGTACTTCCATTCGAGCTGCTGCACGTGTCTGTCGCTAGATAGCCTGTACAGCCCACGACAAATCTAAACCATACGCCTCAACTCTGCAATCTCTACGATTTGAGCCTGCTGTCCCCTTCCTCCACGTCCTCCTCTACCACAAGCAGCCATGGAGATTGATCAGAATCTGCTCTGATACCAGATTTGATGCAGATTTAATGGATTTATAGCAGAAACAAATAACAGGAAAAATGGGTAAAGAGTAAAAGCTGTAGATTAAAGGAGAACTAGAAATAATTGGTTCTATGGTTTCTGCAAGACCCAAAAGTACCTCAAATCTGCTGATCCTTTGATATCTTGTAAAGAACAAAAACTTCTTCAGTACTAGTATTTACACCTCTAGTACTATTGTTGCCCTAAGAAATGAAAAGATAGACCCTCAACTTAAAGCACTCATGTGACCTTCACATGACTCATAAAAAAAACTATAATCCTAAAATAGGTCTATAATAAGATTTAAGTCTGAAAAGAATTTAATGAAACTAGTTTCTTGTGTGCTCCTGCATCATAAGAACATCAAAATTTTCCATAGAATGTCTAATGCGTGAAACAGAGTTAATTGTATAAGAAGATTAGAGGTTGATGGCTTAATCCTTCAAGACAGATATCAAGTAATCTGTGGAGAAATTTATGTAGGACTATTCTCAGACACATATGCTTCCCGTCCTACGTTGGAAGGTGCAGAGTTTGATAGGGTTAATCTAATAGATATAAATTTCCTGGAAAGGTCATTTTAGGAGGTGTGGGAAGTGATTAAGGAGTCAAATAAGGATAAGGATCTAGGACCTGATGGTTTTCTCTGGCGTTTTATAAAAAGTGTTGGAGTGCCATTAAGTATGATCTGCTTAAGGCCATCGAGGAGTTCCTCATTCCTATGAGAGAAGGTGCAGTGAATCTTAACAAAATCAGGCTTATCATTTTGGTGGGTAGTCGATAAAACTTGTTTCCAAGCTTCTGGCTGAGCACTTTTAGGAAGACCCTAGCTTATATAATCTCCCAGTCTCAAGAGTGCATTTATTAGAGGAAGATAGATCTTGGGTGGGGTCCTCAATGCAAAGGAGTAGATTGATTCAATAAAAAAAAATGTATTGATTCTACATTTAAGGATGGAGAATCATAGCTGGTGTATAAACTTGATTTGGAGAAGGCTTATGACCATATATCTTGGGACTTCCTACTTTATTTACTTAAGAGAATGGGATTTAGGGTAAAATGGAGTAACTAGATCTGCACTTGCATATCTACCACCTCCTTCTCTATTTTAGTTAATAAGGTTTCTACAGGTTCTTCAAATCCTCCAGGGGGATTAGACAAGGTGATCACCTCTCACCTTTACTTCTCATTGTGGTAGTAGAAGCTCTCAGTAAACTCATTCAAAACGTCATGAATTCCAATCTTTTAGATGGTTTCTCCATGGGGGCTGAAGATGTTTGTATTTCTCATCTCCAATTTGTGGATCACACCTTAATCTTTTGTAGAGTCGCTCAATCAAAATCGAAGGTGTTGAGATGTCAGCTTTTATGTTTCAAAGCTATGTCAAGTTTGAAAATCAATTTACATAAGAGTGAATTGTTTGGCTTTGAGGATAGCTTGTGGAGAAAAGTGATTACTTCCAAGTATGATTGCAACCCTGGGGTTGGACACCTAGATCTTACCAAGGTTCCCATGGAGTGGATTTATGGAAAGGAATTTCTAGTGCTTTTGGATTGCAGGATGGAGGTATCCAGTTTGCGGTGGGTAGAGATGATAGGGTGTGATGTTCGCTCGATTTGTGGTGTGTCTTGTCGCCATTTGTATACGATTTCCTAATTCTTCTGGTTGAGAGGCATGCATCTCTGATATGGTTAGAATGAACCCTAGAGGGCACTCTTGGGATCTTAGCTTTCATAGACCTTACTTTGACATAGAACTGGAGGGTGCATCTTCCTTAGTTATCTCAGCTAATGAGTCTGAGAGGTAGGACAGACATAGATGGACATAGTATAAGAAGGGAGTCTTCTCTTTTAGGTTTCTATTCCTTTCTAAGTGTCAGTTTTCACCTTGTCTTGGTCCATTGAGACTGGTTTGGAAGTCGTCCATCCCACTGAAAGTGGCTTTCTATATGTGGACAGCAACATTGAATAAGATTCTTATCTTACCATTGACCACCTGTTTAGTAGAGGTTTTGTTTTGCCTAATAGATGCTGCACCAGTAAAGCAGAGGTGAATCAGTGGCGTACCACTTTGTTCATTGCAGTTTGACAACTCATTTGTGGAGGTTCTTTCTTAACAAATTTAGTCTTTCATGGATCATGCCTTAAAAGCTTGATGAGCTTTTGAGCTATTGGTGTTGGAGAGGTGGTCGGAATTGAAATGCCCATCCATGGAATATGTGGCCATCGGCTATTTGCTGGTCTCTTAGGAAGGAGAGAAGCAATACAATTTTTTAGGGGGTAGAAGCTGATGCAGTTTCAGTTACTTCCAGGGCAGTATCTCTTTTATTCTATTGTTATTCTATCCTTCCGTAATTATGTAATCTTTCTTACTCAGATTTTGGTCATGTTTCGGACTTCTATTGGGAGTTGCAGACAGTTTATATGTTGTAAATCTGGGTGTTCTGTTTTTGGATCCGACAGCTCTTACTATGTATACTTGCTGTGTACATAGGCTATCCTGTTTCCATTTCTTGTATCTGGACTCTGTTCTTTTTCTTTATACGGAAATATAATATAAACAAACTCTTTACTTATTAAAACAATTCCTATAAATCCTTTTATGACAATTACCTTGACAGAGTTGACTTCATAAATTTGGCCTTTAGTAAATTCTACGTCCAATGCCTGTATGCAAGCTTCAGCAACGACAAGTCTGCTGACCTCTCCCACAAGTTTATCTCCTGAGAAAAATATACATAATATCATGCGAAGGAAAAACCAAGACAAATCCAGCAAGAGGAAACAATAAATACATAAATTTTCCAATCGGAATATGAAAAGAACACTCTAGACTATAAGCAAAGCAACCCTCCTAATTATGCACATGACTTATTTCTTTCAGAATGTAACTTGACGTTAGCAGTAAGGTTCATGCAAAGTGGAATCATCAGTAGTAAATTTTAATTCAGGAGAAGTGAATGACAAGCATCAATTCTGGTCTCATTAGGTAAGGTTAAGAAGACCTATTACAATACATGTGAAGGCTCAGTTCACATCTTCCCAAGTTCTTGTTTGTTATGAATCTGACTCGAGCAGGAAAAAATCTTTAGAGCTTGTAGCACTATTATAAATAAAACTTTATGCCTAAACTTTTAGGTGGGGTCATTAAGCATACAGTGTTGAGGATTCCTGAGTTAAACTAACCTTCAACACTTCTCCTTAGCAATGTGAATAAGTGAAACTTAATATGAACATTTGTAATTGGATTAAGAATGATCAAATCATCCAAGTAATAATTGAAATGTTGATGGTGGGTGGTTTGGAAAGAAAAAGATGGTCCCGAAAAAGTTATCACTCTTGGATTTCCAGCTTGTACCTTAGCTTTTAGGTAGTTAGACACATGAAGATATGTTGTCGCTGCTTATATGTGATATGACGAAATGACCTACGATTAGTGACTTGTGTAGCTCATAGGTTGAGTTACAAGAGTTCTTGATGTTGGGTTTTTTAATGTGGAGCCCAGTTAGTATCCTAATGATTGGCCCGGCCCATTAGGGTTTGTGGAGTGTTGAGAGGTAGTGAGGGTTATTTCCCTTAATGCTCTACTAATTGTAATTAGTCTCTTGGAAATATAGTGAAATCTCTGCAGCTCCGTGGTTGTAGGCAATTCTTGCCGAACCACGTAAATCTCTGTGTGTGTGCTCGTGCTTGTTTGATTTTCCAATTTGTTCTTATTTCATATCAATTGGTATCAGAACTTGGTTGGGAAAAATCTAGAGAGCAAACAAAAAAAATAATAATTTAATTTTTTTTTTAGCATCGCACAGAAGGAGATTGTAATTCCGGGCAGATCAAAGAAGATTAATGCCGGAATTTCGATTTGCTTGATTGAAATCGGCAAAGGTACGTTGATTCTTCTTCAAATCTGAAGTTTAATAAGGGAGAGGCGTCTTCTATGTGAAGAAGACGACCGCGTACAGCGAGCAGAGCCGGTCGTTCGTCGTTTGTGGGAGAAGGCGGCAATGTGATTGCCGCCGAGTGGCGTAGCGTGCAGCGACCCAGCGAAGGCAACTTCTTGCAACTTGGGTTCATGAGCAACGACTAGTGTTGCCGTGGAGATGGCGTGCAAATCGTGCATTTCGCCGGACAATGAGTAACGAACGCCTGTTAGCAAACGACACCGTGAATCGTCGTGAATCCATGGAGATCGGTGCCATCTCGTTGGTGCGGTAGCAATTGCGCAAAAGAAAAAGAAAAAAAAGAAAAAACTAAGGCATCTCCATTTTGCGCAAGAGAATGAAAGAGACGCTGACGTCACAGTGACGTCAGCATGACCCATTCAAAATAAAAAATCTTGTTTTGACTTAATTGAAAGGCCAGATTTGTTTTGCCTGTTTTTGGAGTCACCCGGACTCGGATTTGCGAACTAGTTTCTCCTGCGCGCTCGCAGAGACGAGATCTACGTTGTAGTTAGAGCAGATTGTCTGTTTGGTTAGTGTGTTGTTCCAGTAAGCCTAAACCAGTGTGTGTTCCTTTTTTTGTGATGGCTAGGGAAGAAGTCAAAGTTTTCAGAATTGAGAAATTTGAACTGATTTTGGGTACTGGAGGATGCAAATCGAAGATTGCCTCTATGGGAAGAAGCTTCATCTTCCTTTGTTGGGGAAGAAGCCAGATAACATGGATGATGCAGATTGAAATCTTCTGGATCGACAGGTTTTGGGTGTAATCCGGTTAACGCTGTCAAGGTCAGTTGCACACAATGTTATCAAGGAAAAGACCACTGCGATCTTATGGCGACCCTGTCTGGTATGTACGAGAAACCGTCAGCGAATAACAAGGTGTATCTGATGAAAAAGCAGTTCAATCTAAAAATGACAGAAGGTAACTCCGTGACTCAACACTTGAATGAATTAATACTATCACAAATCTGTTATCATCTGTTGAAATTGAGTTTGATGAGGAGATTCAGGCATTGATTCTGTTGGCCTCTTTGCCAAATAGTTGGGAGGCCATAAGAATGGCTGAGTAATTTTGCCGGGAAATCAAAACTAAAAATGATGATATCCGGGATCTGATTCTAGCTGAGGAGGTGCACAGAAAAGATTCAGGGGAAACCTCGGGTTCGAGTTCTGCTCTTCATGTCGATACTCGGGGTAGAGGTTTTGTCAGAAGTTCAAACAGAGGCAGATCAAAATCTAAAAATAGAAGCAAGAGCAGGACTAGACCTGGGCAACAACAAACTTGCTGGAATTGTGCCAAAACAGAGCATCTCAAGAAAAATTGTAAAAGTCCGAAGAAAACTAGGAATGACTCCGCGAATACAGTAACTAAGGAAGTTCAGGATGCTTTACTTCTTGCAGTTTACAGTACGGTTGATGATTGGGTTTTGGACTCGAGGGCTACATTTCATACCACTTCACACCAAGAAATCATGCGGAACTATGTTGCTAGTGATTTCGGTAAGGTGTATTTGGCCGATGGAGAAGCATTACATGTCGTGGGCTTGGGTGATGTGTGCACACATTGCCAAATAGATCTATGTGGAATTTGCAGAAAGTCAGACATGTTCCAGAGTTGAAGAAAAATCTGATCTCTGTGGGACAATTTGATGATGGTGGTCATTCGATTGTTTTCTCTGGTGGTATGTGGAAAGTCACAAAGGGAGCAATGGTGTTGGCTCGTGGTTAGAAATCTGGTAAGTTATATTTGACCTCTGGTTCAAAAGATACCATTGTTGTTGCTGAAACTGAGAACACTGCAGAGCTTTGGTATTGCAGACTTGGTCATACGAGTCAAAAAGGGATGAAGGTCCTAATGTCAAAAGGAAAGCTAGCAGGATTGAAATCAATTGATTTGGATATGTGCGAGAGTTGTATTCTAGGGAAGTAGAAAAGGGTCAACTTCTTGAAAGGTGGCAGAGCTCTAAGGTCAATAAAGCTGGAACTTGTACACACCGATGTGTGGGAGTCTTCTCCGGTTACATCTCTTGGTGGTTATGGTACTATGTTACCTTTATTGACGACTTCAGTAGAAAGGTATTGGTTTATTTTCTGAAGAATAAATCTGATGTGTTTGAGACTTTCAAGAGATGGAAGGCCATGGTTGAGACTGAAACAGACCTGAAACTGAAATGCCTAAGGTCTGATAATGCCTGAGGTTCAAGGAGTACTGTGCAACAAATGGTATCAGGATGGAGAAGACCATCCCCGGGACACCGCAGCAAAATGGGGTTGCAAAATGTATGAACAGAAATATAAATGAGCGGCCCAGAAGTTCGAGATTGCACGCTGGATTACCTCAGACTTTCTGGGCAGACGCAGTTAAGACTGCAACTTACTTGATCAACCATGGGCCATCAGTTCCCTTGGAGTGTAGACTACCAGAAGAAGTCTGGACCGGAAAAGAGGTAAATCTTTCTCATCTAAAAGTTTTTGGCTGTGTTTCTTATGTTCATATTGATTCTAATGCTCGTAGCAAGCTTGATGCCAAGTCAAGAAGTGTTTCTTTATTGGCTATGGGGATGAGTCATTTGGCTACCGTTTTTGGGATGATCAGAATCGGAAAATCATCAGAAGCAGAAATGTGATTTTAATGAGAAAGTTATGTACAAGGACAGATCTAGTGCAGTTACAGATACCACAGTTGCAGCTTCGCGCGAGTCTGAGTTTGTAAGTCTAGACGAGTTCCCTGAAATCACAGTGCAGAACACAAGTTTGACTGATCTACAGGAGGAACATAGTGCACCTATTCCTATTGTTCCACAGGTAGATGTTGAACCATGTACACCTACAGTTGTTGTTCGTAGGTCTTACAGGTCAATTAGACCTCCACAGCATTATTCACCTACATTGAATTATATTCTGCTGATTGATGGTGGCGAACCGTAGAGCTTTGGTGAAACCTTGCAAGATGAAAATTAGAGCAAGTGGGAGTTAGCCATAAAAGATGAGATGGATTCCCTTTTAGGAAATCAGACATGGGAGCTAACTGATCTACCGCCAAGAAAGAAGGCTTCGCACAACAAGTGGGTATACCGTGTGAAGAATGAGTTTGATGGCAGCAAACAGTATAAGGCTAGACTCGTAAAAGGCATTGATTACTCTGAAATTTCTCTAGTTGTCAAGCTTACAACAATCAGATTGGTACTAGGAATGGTGGCTACAGAGAATTTGCATCTTGAGCAGTTAGATGTCAAGACTGCATTCTTTCATGGTGACTTGGAGGAAGACATTTACATGCATCAGCCAGAAGGGTTCACAGTACAGGGAAAGGAGAGCATGGTTTGCAAACTGAGGAAGAGCTTGTATGTCCTGAAGCAAGCTCCAAGGCAGTGGTACATGAAGTTTGATAATTTCATGTGTAGTTCGGGGTACACCAAACGTGAGGCAGACCACTGCTGTTACGTTAAGTGCTTTGGCAACTCTTATATTATTCTTATGTTACATGTTGATGACATGCTTATTGCAGGGTCTAACATCCAGGAGATTAATAATCTGAAGAAGCAGATGTCAAAACATTTTGCAATGAAGGATTTGGGTGCTGCAAAACAAATCCTTGACATGAGAATTATTAGAGACAGAGCCAAAGACTTCAAAGATTTCACAATCTGAGTATTTAAAAAAGGTTCTTTGCAGGTTTAATATGGCTAAAGCAAAACCAGTGGGCACACCTTTGGGAAGTCATTTCAGACTTAGCAAGGAACAGTCACCGAAGACAGAACAGGAGCATGACTACATGAGTAAGGTTCCCTATGCTTCAGCTATTGGCTCTCTATGTATGCTATGGTCTGTACTAGACCTGACATTGCCCATGCAATGGGAGTTGTGAGCAAATACATGAGTAATCCAGGAAAGCAGTATTGGGAAGCAGTAAAGTGAATTATGAGGTATTTGAAGGATACTTCAGATACCTGTCTTTGTTTCACTGCAGCTGGGTTGAAATTCCGGGGTTTTGTAGATGCTGATTTTGCAGATGACGTTGATAGCAGGAAGAGTACTACAGATTTTATATATACTCTGGGTGGTACTGCCATGTCGTGGGGTTCAAATCTGCAAAAGGTGGTTACCATTTCTACCACAGAAGTTAAGCATGTTGCTGTGACAGAAGCTGCAAAGGAGATGGTTTGACTACAGGGTTTCTTGGAAGAACTGGGCAAGAAGAATGAGAAGGGTATTCTTTACAGACAATCAGAGTGCCATATTTCTTGCCAAGAATCCGGCATTCCATTCCAGGACTAAACATATTCAAGTCAAATTTCATTTTATTCGATATCTTCTTAATGATGGGCAGCTGATGCTTGAGAAGATGTGGAAATGAGAACCCGGCAGATATGCTGACTAAGGGTGTTACCCTCAAGAAACTGAAGTTGTGCGCAACTTCAGTTGGTCTTCTAGCTTGAAGACATGATTTGAGTTGCAAAGGAGTTTTGTTTAGAGACTTTTTTTTTTGGTTCTGTTGCTTGTTGTTGAACCAGTCTTCAAGTGGAGAATTGTTGGGTTTTTTAATGTGGAGCCCGGTTAGTGGCCTAATGGTTGGCCAGGCCCACTAGGGTTTGTGGGAGTGTTGAGAGGTAGTGAGGGTTATTTCCCTTAATGCTTTGCTAATTGTGATTAGTCTCTTGGAAATATAGTGAAATCTCTGCAGCTCTGTGGACATAGGCAATTCTTGCCAAACCACGTAAATCTGTGTGTGTGTGTGCTCGTGCTTGTTTGATTTTCCAATTTGTTCTTATTTCATATCACTTCATGCATGAGTACTTCACTAATAAAAATCGAGGTTTTAAATTTCGATATCACCAGACATTTCGCCAGATTTTTTCTGGCGAAATTTCAGTAATATTTGGCAAACTTTCACCGACCTGGCAGAATATTTCACCAAATTGAAGAAATATTGGGGAAATATTTCGCTATATTTCGCCGAAATTTTGACAATATTTCGGCGTTATGACGCTATATTACGTTTCGCTTGGGGCCATTTTGGAGAAATTTAAAACCATGACAAAAACCAAAGGACAAAGGAAGGAAAAAAAATAATAAAAAAAAAATGCAAACTAAAAGATTTTAGTTGCTGAAATAAATAAATAAAAAAAAGGACCTGAACATAAACAAAGTGAAATGCCATGACTGAAAGTAAAGAAAAATGTCTAATGTTGAGTAATGGAAATTTCCTGCTTAATCTTTAGTCTTTTTCATCTTAATTTTGTTCAACTGCGAAAGATCTACTTCCTTGTTTTTACTACAACTAGAATGCTCTTCTATATAGTTATACCGTCATCGTTATCTATCTCAGGCTGGAAAATAGTCACAGTAAGACAAGATTAAGAACAGGCTTCATATGCAGTATGTGTCTTTTAATTTTCTTTGGTTAATAAAAATGATACAACTTTGCATAAATGATGGATTTAAACTGGTACACCTTTCACTTTGGGGTACAGTTGAATGAGTTGTTGAGATTACACTATCCCCTATCTCTCAAAAAGTCAGATCAAGTGATCCTAATGTCTAGATTATTTCAGTTCCTTTTCACTAAGTGACTCCTTTTGGTATTAAAGTAATACGTGATAGTTTGTCTTTGTTGATGGAAAGCTATATCATGTCATCCTTCATCCACTTATAATCTAGTTTAGGAACAATGGTATGATTCTAGGCATTACAATTGTGGTCTAATCCATTCTGCCATCCTGGTATAACAGTAATAAAGAGTATTTTTTTAATTATAAAAGTGAACCCAGTATAAGAAATGAAAATTTAATAGTTGTTTATCAAGGATAATTGGGATGTTTTTTTTTTTTTGATGAATAATCAGCAGATATATATAAGGGAAAAGGAAAAATAAGTACAAGAGCAAGGCGGTCCAGATGCTCAAGTCGTGCGCCAAGCATCGACCAGAAAACGATAGAAAAAAAGCAATCAGTACAAAAAAGGATAATTGGGATGTTGAGGGTGCTAATGTTATCGTCCTGTTCTTTCGATTTATTCTTACTCATTTTTCCTAATTTGAAAAGTTTCTCTTATAATTTAGTGACTAAATGGCATTTACGGCCCAAAACATATATCAGAAACTTATTATGAAAAAACATAATGTGTATAGAACTTGAATCACAATTTTCAACATCACTATCGGCATCACCAATATCACCAAATCTATCTTCTTCGTGCAATTCTCTGTCAGTGTCATCAGATTTGTCGACATTTTGTTTCATAAATATACTTCTATACTGTCAGTTAAGTTCATTTAATTAATTTAATTCTCAGCTATGGCATAATAAGTATAACCAATACAAATTCTATATCCGACTACAAATTCTATATCCGAAAAATACAAACAAATGCGAGTAACATAAAGCATCTTATAAATGAAAGTATCATAAATTATAGTATGATAAAAAGACCTAGGTTATTGCTTTTAGCACCTAGCGCTTTACCATCTAGGCACAACTAGGCAACTGCCTCCCTACTATCACCTAGCTAAGCCATCATGCAAGTACTGGGGCATTTGTTATGGTGAAGAACTTGCCTAAGCAATGCTTGACTACACTGCTATATACATACCCCATTGACTTAATTATATATATTCTTCTCAGTTTTCTCGCCCAATTGAGAGAGAGAGAGAGATAGAGAGAACCAAATCCAAAACATTTTGCTGCTGAACTGTTTGTGGCTGTTGATATTTTTAACATGCACGAGTAACAACTAGCATTCCTAATTACAATTTTCATCTAATATTCCTTGCTATTCAACTTCTCCCAGATTATATCCATTCAATATTCATTCTTCTATTTACTTAATTACTTGTTAGAAGATTGGGATTTGATAAACCCTTTAGCATATTAAAAAGGAAAATGATTACTTAGAAGTTAGAACCATCTTTCATGCAGAATCCCTCATCCCCTGCTCACTTTATCATGCAAAATAGGGAGGTAATCACAAGAATATCAACAAGTTCACTTTCATAACTAAAAATGGTTTATAGTGAATATGCCATGTGAATAGTCTCTCTCCTAGTATGGATAATTTCCTATTAAGAGGAAAAGCCTATTATCTTGTGATATTCACTTAAAGGAAGTAAACAAGGAAACCTATCACTAGAATATTAGTCATGAGAATATAATATAAAACTCTTTTATTTAGAATCTCTAACTTCATTATGCTCTCCGAGTTCGAAACATGTTTAAGTTAATTCCTGATTATTAAATTAACAGCCACTGGCCATCATTGTATCCACAGTGTATCATTTCATAAGTGCCAATTAATATGGACTGTTAGGCATCAATATCAGAAGTAGTGATATGATATGCAACGAAATTTAACAAGTTCCAAAATGACCAATTTGGTACAGTATAAAGTAACTTTACTAAGCTTGAGAACATAAAACCATGGTTTTAAATTTCGCCGGCATGCTGGCGAAATGTCGCCATTTTACAAGTTGGCGAAATGGAGATATTTCCCCATTTCGCCGAAATTTCGGCTAAATATGGGCGAAATATAGCCGAAATTTCGCCAGACACCCCTTGGCGAAATGTCTGGCGAAATCGAAATTTAAAACCTTGCATAAAACACCCATTTTACCCTTTATCTAAATTAATGTTTTTCCAAGAATAACCTCCTATATATTTCCAGGGCAAAAACAACAGAGATTTTATGGTTTGTGATTGAAGGATAAAAAGGAAAGATCTCTAGGCAGAACTGAAGATTGCCCCTATCGAATTCCAGCTACTATATCTCATTCCAATTGTAAGAACTTTAATTTTGGAAAAGATAATAAATTCATGACTGAATAATTAGATACACACTGAATAAAATATGATATACCTTCTTTAACTTAAAAAGGATTTAAAATGCATACCTTGACCTATAAGGACTGCACGGCGTTCCCCAGCAGTTGCTTGAAGCAGAGTATTCAGATCATAAGACGTGTATGGTCCATCTGTCAATCTTCCAGCCCTAATACACATAATACAAATACACCTTCAGTAAAAACTGAAGGAAAATACATATCTATTTAACCTATATAAAAAAAAAAAATAGAGTTGTATTTTAAGGATAGATGGTTTCTCCAAGATAGTGAAAGAATGAAATTGGAACAAGTAAAAGATGCAAAACAAAATCTGAAAACCTGATTATCGTATAGGGAAGACCAGAATTGCGAACAAAATCCTCTCCCATCTTCTTGAACTTGAGAACTCCAAAGAGATTCATGATGCTGTTGAAAAATGATAAACCCACCACTAAGTAGAAACACTACAGAAAAGCTTATGCTCATGACCTCAATAGAACATTAGATGACCAATATCCATTTCTAGCCATATGCCAGCAATCTAGTAACTGTTACTTCTTGTAATCATATTATCCATTTTGAAAGATTTGTGAAGAGAAAAGCGGAGAACAAAAGAGCGCATTAGGTTATCAAACCTACCTTTAATTTTAAATGTAATACATGAGTTCAATCATGAAGAAGATACCTACTAATTTAAGAAATTGCCTTTCTGGTTAAATATAAAGGAGATTATATATGTTTATTTATACATAAGTGAACTCATGTGTGACAAGAGTAAAGGGGCATTTAAAGAAACAATGTGGTGAGTGAGTAATAGTACAGGTACAGAAAAAATATGGTTAGTGAATAATCTCCCCCAGGCCAAATTGTTGGACAAGTTGAACGGCTCTCCAATATAATTCAGATCTGTACGCTTGTCACACGTTTATGCATGTGTATGTGCTTCAAGTGCATAGATCAGGTACAGACAGATTTATTCTAGCATGTGTTAGCAAAAATGGGTAGAATCTGATTTTTGAAGGATTTGTGATGCGGATGGCTTTACCTGAGTTCGGAAGTTTTTGGATGCTCGCGTATAGAAGCATGAATGACCATGTCTTGTGAAGCATCGGATTAGAATCTTGTCATTTTGGTCAGAATTTTAGATGTCAAGAAAGTGGCCCAAAGCTTTGATTTTGGTATTGTTTATTAGCTTATTTAATTAACTATTAAACAAGTCCAAGATCGTATGATTTCTAGGTGCTTTGGAAAGGTATGGTCAAACACTGAAGGTGTTAGTCTAAGGCATATATTTTAATTTAGGTCTACGTTCTATTTGTGTTACTTTCCACGCCTTGATTGGAGATGATCATAATCATGTCAATCATACGACTATATTATCATAGAATCAAACTCCCATTGTTGAAAAAGAACTCTTCCTCAAGTTTGACTACTCCGCCTAAGATTCTGGGATGGAACCCACAAAAAGCACATGGATCATCACTGTTCTGTAATTTGCAGTTTCATCTTTGCTATTTCTTATGCTTCAAGCATCCTTTTGTCCGACCTTGATCGTCATTACATCATTTGATGCACTTCAACGTCGTCACAAGTTTTGTGGATGATTCTATATAGAGATGGAGCCAGGAAATTTTTCTAGGGGAGCCAAGATAAGTTAGTAACAACGAAAAAATAGTAGTGTGTCTCATACATTTTAGCTGCTTAGACATTCTTTTATTATATCAGAAAATAACAAGAGCAATTCAGATTAATTGATAGAGGATCCTCTGGATAGATCATGTGAATAATATATTACGACAAATAAACCTCGTTAGTACATGTATAATAGATATTTTCATTTGATTGTCGAAGTTTGTAACATTTGTTGAAGTTTTTTAAAAGAAAGATATTAGGTCTAGGAGTACCATTTTTGCCATGTAGCAAATGTATTGGGGTTGAAACTTGGTGTTTGAGGTGGAATTCAATATACACATGAACAAGTGGGGTTCTCCAACTAAGTTTTCAATCTGAAATCTCTCACTAGGTTTCGAAGGCTGGAGAGTTTCCACATGCAATCAACCTCTTTAAATAAAAAATAATAAATAAATAAACAAGAGACGGCAAAATTCTAAGAGAAGAAGATATCTACAAAAGTTTCGATATTTTAGCAGGCTGATTTTTAGCATTTCTCTAAAAGACTTGTCTTTCTTGTAATAAATCTTAAAAAAAGAAATATAAAGTAAATAACAAATAATTTAATTTCTATTATTTATGAAGAAGATATTACTTATTTTTAATGGGTGAAAGTGATAGAGATCACAAGGGTGCTTTGATCATATTTATTCTTAGAGTAAAAGACAATAGAAGCTATTTAATTACAAGAATATAGCTGCAAAATTTTCTTTAAAATGTATGAATACAAATACAAAATAGATGATATAAGATATAAATATAAATACATATTTCACCAAAAAAAAAATCAAAACATAAGGGTATAAGACTTTAGGTAAAACGATAGAAAACAAGAAGAGAGAAAGAGAGGATATACACAAAATATAAATTTAGGGTATAAACACTTATGCATAAATATAAATGGGTGTAAGATCATACTTTTAATAAAAATGTGTAAGAATATAATTTTAAAAATTAAAAACAAATATATGTAATTTGAGAAAAGTAAAAATAGGTATATATACATTAAATGGGTGTAAGAACATAATATTAAAAAGATATGAGTCCTAGACTGTAATTCTAAAAGAAATAAAACATGGTAGAGAGAAACTTTGGGGGGCCACCATGTAGTGCCACTCCACTATGGTAAGTAGAGGAGTGCAACTACTAAGATTTCTTAAAACTTTTGAGGACCCGTCATTGATTCTATAGGAGTAGATGTTAGCACAATCTTTATTCCTTCCTTAAATTAGTAAGTATTCTGATGTTCAACCTACACTATTAGTTGATCATATTGCCATGGTAGTTGAAGCGACACAAGACATGCATCCATCAAAAGCACATCACACCGCATCTCATCTTTGCAAAATTTCTCAATGAAGAAGGAAACCAAACAACATTGATTAGCTAAAATTTCACCCCATTTATAAACCATGCTAGGCATTATGGATATGGATGAATCTCACCATGTAGTCCAAGTATCTACACCACCTCATTGGATACAAGATTGTTGCAGCTCATGCTGTCAATAACCATCTTATATACCATTTCACCTTTGGAACTAATCCTATGAAATATAATTAATCATCCTTCTACCTATTGTTTTGGTTTGACCACTAGCAGCATTTGACATTGGTCTAACTCCAGTCATATCTCGATGATCATTTTAATCATCTGACCATCATCATCTCCTCTTGGATCAATCTTGTTGTTCCTTCATGGTCATCTATTTCTTCATCTGCCACCGCCATATTCCAATCCCCCAACCCCAGGATATTCTCCATCTATTGCGGATTCTCTCTCTTTTCATTGCTTCATCATCCAATCCACAAAAAATCGAATGAAACCTGGCCAAAAAAAGTGAACATTTGGCTGAGAAGCGAAGCTTCGTGTTTGTTTTTCTTCAAACCCCCAATCCGTTCTCGCTCGTGGCTACTAACGGGGTCTCGGTTGATTTCCCTTCAGCTACTCAGATGTTTCTCTAAGTTTGAAAAGTCCAAAGAGCACAGACTAGCTAGGGGGTCTCTCCAACTGCAACTCTAGATGAGGACATAAGCCTACCAAGTTATGCCATCTCCTTCAACGTCAAATTCGACCAAAGGGAAGACCGGGTCTCTGAAGATTCAGGGTCAGACCAAATAGTCATAACTGATGCAGAAAGGTGAAATCCTGAACCTATGAGAAGAGCAATGCGACCTAACGCCCATGCCTCGTGATGGCAACAAAATCGAGCTCAAAAGTGAAACCTCAGCACTCCTATCAAGCATGGGTAGAAAGGGATACACGTTACACCACAATTTGAATCAGAAGCGAAATTTCAAGAAATAGCAGATCTATTCACTCTATCAATAACTGAGCCGGATCTGGTGTATCATAACGAATTTGCCTTTTCTATTGATTCCTACGGGTCAATTCCAGTCCAAATATCTATGGAATAAGTTAGATTGTTGCAAGGATTTGTAACGTATAAATATAGAATTCTACTTACTTTATTGATCACAGCAAGTGAAGATAAGGTTTTGTCTCTCCCGATACAACCAAGAAAGCTGAATCTATTGAATTTACTACTATATGATATTTCAGCAGATGGAAAGCTAGGCCTGGGCATGCATTTCCTATTAGTCTTACTCAGATTCTATCTATCGTAAGGGAAATACCTCGAAAGCTTCGCCAACAACCACCTTTTTTCCAAACATTGGAGGCATAACTAACACGACTGTCTTTCTGTAATCATTTACGTAATTTTCGATTGGTAATAAACAGAGTGAATGGAAGTCGGAAGATAATTTCTCTGCCCCTGCCGGGATGGAGTGACAGAAGTTTTGAGAAATCAAGAGAAGGTCGCAGCGATTGTTGAAAATTTAAGCTGTTGCCCAACCTCAATTCGTAATATGCATATTTGATAGTCCAAGATGTACTCTGCAACAGCAATGCTCTTCTCATTCCAACAAAGATTGTGAAATGTTTTGAATAAGGTTTTTGCATAATCCATTGGTAGAAAAGCTTCACAAAATCAATCAAACATCTTATTCTAATTGTGGATCTTGGACTTCCTCTACTCAGTATTTTTGGTTACCCCTGATTCCATCATATTACAACATAATCTTTTAATTTTACCAAAGAAAAACTATATTCTTTCGTTCCAACTTCTTTCAACAAACCTAATTCTTAAGACAGTAAAAAACTCTTCAGGATCCAAATGACCATTGATATTAGGTGTATCTATTTGTAATCCTTCAATTACAGTTATCAAGAGCCTTCATGAGTCTATCTTCAAACAGTCTGTTGGTTTCTTCCTTCAAATCATCAGATCTTAATCAGACAGAACCGATCTCATCAGCCTGTCTTGAATTTGGACATCCAAGACTCAACGAGTTGCTCAAAATCCTTTTCTGCTTTACACTCCTGTAATTCTAGGATCAATTGATTTACTTCAGTGTGTACAGCATGACCTCCAACATGAATGCCCCAATGACCTCTTCCATGGGGTTGAGAAATATTGTTTATTTCACTAATACCAAATAGATGGAAACAGATCAACTGACGGAATCCTTAAGAAGAGAGAATAACAAACAAGTAAATTCTTATTTCAAATTCAAAATATCTTCAGAAACTCTAGTTTCATATGTATAATTCAATCTATTCTTAAAGACAACTAAAGACCCACCAATGAATTCCTAATTTCTCAAAAACTAAAAGGATTCTATGCAATCTAAGATGCTAATCAAATGATATCCTACATCTAAATAGACAACTAAAATCTTTATTTCCCCAATTACAAAAGATATCCGACATTCTTCAGGTCACTTTAGAGCTTTTAAAATCATTCAAAATATTTGAAAATCACCCATTAGAGATGATATACTATTATATCGATTGTTCGGATGATTATGTGTGACTATTTCAGTATATATCTACTAGATGATCAGGAGAAACGCAAGATCTGGTCCTCAATGAACTTAGGTCCTTTTTCACCGAGTAAATTGTATTTTTGTCACAAGGGCTTAATGTGCTTCCCAAATACTCATACTCATAGGGAATAACCAATCATTAAGCACCAAGTGCAACCTACATGTTACTTGGTGATTCATGAAGCTGATCATCTTTATAACACAAAGTACTTTCTAGCATAATACTTTTGGCATCATTAAATGCTATATATCAACACATCCTAATACTCAGATAAAAGTCTTTTGACTTTTATAGGCTTGAGTGGGATCCAATCATGAAGGAGTCACATTTTTCCAACAGTGTGTACATCTCCTGGTGATTCCTCAGTTCATAAGACTTCTTATAGCCTGAAACAAGCTTCATAAGATGCCAAACTGAACTTACTAAGGATCTAACGAGAATGAAACATGTTATTGACTAATATATTGCCCGTAAGTGGTTGGTTGGGGGAGAGAGAGAGAGAGAGAGAGAGAGAGAGAGAGAGAGAGAGAGAGAGAGAGAGCAAAAATAGCAGTATGGATGTCATTAGACTCCACTTACAGAGGAAATAAAAGTAAAATGACAAATAAATGACATTGTCTCCATTACCTACGCTTGGTAAGGAAATCCATAATTTTGGTAGAGGGGGCTCCAAGCATCAGACCTGACAATATCACATATTCAACTTTTCAATTGCACCTTGATCATGTGAAGATTCACAATCTTAGTAGAGAGACTAGAGATGTCATTAGCGTACACTTTGTGTTTCAAAATGAGCTTTGAATTGCAACTAAGGACAATAAAAGTGAGTAAACGGTGGTGCGAGAGGTTCCTCATTTGGGGTGTAAGGTTCCTAAGATTTATCTGAGGCTAACTCAAGGACCACGTCTTACAAGCATGTCTGGAAGAAACTTGGATTTTTGGAAAAGAAGCTATATATCCAAAGGAGGTAAATTAACTCCCAACAAGAGCATTGAGTTATACTGCAAACTTTCTTTACTCCTTCAAACCTCAGTGGAGAAGTTGGAGACTTCTAAAGAAAATTTCAATGGAAACGCATGGAAAAGCATCATGATACCATCTTGTTAAATAGAAATCATTTAGCTCCAGTTGAAAGGAAGTTTGAGTGTTCAAAAGGCTCATTGTTCAGTATAGACAGCTTTTTAAGGAAATGATTGCAGAGATAGAGAGAGGAATTATAATATTTGTGGCAGGAACTGTTGCAGTATAAGTTTAGACGTAGAAATAATTGGGAACCTAACAAGGTTCTCTCTATATAACATGGAAGTTTGGAGAAGTCCCATGAACATATATACGGAATGGAGTGCAGACAATGGTGGGAAGGATCACAAAATCATATGTCCAGAAGACCTTTTCCATGGAGTCTAGAGATAGCCCTCTACAGTGAGCTTTGCAAATAATTTATTCCAAGATAAAGGATAGGATGCCATGAGTTGCAGCTTACTTTATTCTCCTTTGCTGATAGGATTGAGTAGAATCTGAGATTCAGGAGGAACATTAATGATTAGTGTTGTGGCAGCAAAACTTACTCTCCTCAATTAGAGAGAAAGTTTATATATTAACTAGAACTAGGGCTAAACCAGTACATACACAAATAAAGAAAGAAAGGAAAAATAGGAAAAGAGAAAAAAGGTGGTCCTTGAGTTAGCCTCAAGGAACAAATAAAGGAGCTGGCTGAGCCAATTCCTTGAGTTAGCCCACTCGCCCACACTAACAATTAGAAATTGGCTCAGCCAGCTCCCTTCATGGAACAAGTAGATGGGGCCACAGTCCATTTAGACTTGGAGGAGACTGTGGTGTGGATATTGGACCAAGAAGCCAATTCTCAGTTATATCATTTAGAAAATCCTTAATGAGCACTCTTCTGGCCTTATTTCCTTTCCTGCTTGTCAGATAGGGAATTGAAATATCTATAGTTTAAGTCATCCTATTTTTTTTCCTGTGGCCAGTATATTGGATAATATACTGAAAGCTGGTTATCTAACAATCAGTGTGAGACATTCCTAGATGTAATTTTACATCAAGAGAAATAAGAATCAGTCCAACATATCCTTATCCATTTGACATTCTTGAGACATTTGGATCATCTTTACAGCGTTGGGTACGTTGGGATGTTTCTCTCAAGCTGCTTGATATAATCCAAAGGTGGCATGGCATAGCTTCTAGCACAAGTGGTTATTTCTTTAAGCATTGTACCTGCTGCTAAGTTTTCGAACCTTTGGAAAGAAAGAAATAGTAGTGATGTGGGGCAGTTAATGTTAACCAACTGGATTATTGAACAGAGCAGAATATACAGAAACATAAAGAAGTGAGCCAGAGAAGTAGAAAAACTACTATGATAAGAATGGAATTTCAGACTATGGAACTCTCAACTTAAGAAACACAACCCTTTTGCTTCAATTTTTCATCATTATAATTTAATACACCAATATTTAAGTCTTTATATAGACTTACTTACCAACCTTAAGCATCCCACAAGAGTCCTAATCCAATACACATGCATAAAAAGTCTTGAAAATACCTAAATATACTCAAAATACCTTCCAAAATAAGAACCACGTAAATTTCCATACGAATATACCTAAATAAATCCAATTCTATAACCTCCTTATGAAATAAAATTATAGTAATATTTAAAAAGCAAACTCTGATAGATATGATCTGACTTTCCATTATTCCCATGTCTCTGGGAACCATTAGAATACGGTGCACAAGGTTTTAGGTATGAGTTTCATATCAGGTATCGGCTCAATCAAAACCGAGTCATATCAGCCAATACACGGCCAATATGGATCCTGGCCCATTTTAGGAAATAAAAAAAAAAATGTAGATTGTTGTTTTCATTAAAATATGATGAAAATTGAACATTAAAACAAAATAAAGCATAAATAACATGCAACGTCAATGCAGACGAACCTTAAATAGTATTTTAAGAAGCTTTAAATGATTAGACACTACATATAAAGCATCACAATAAAGAAACTAAGGCAAAAACGTTTAATGAAAATGTACAGGATACATCTATAAATGATAGAAATGTCAAACCTAATAGCAATAGATACCAATACTACTAATGATCAAAGAACAGGTTGAAAAAGAAGTTGGCATAATCCTAAATATATAGATCTAATGAAACGAACAAGAAAACATAAATTTACATGAAAAGAAACTGATGTAGAAATGAAAAAATCCCAAATTTCAAAGATTTTGCTTCGATTCGGTTGAAAGTGTACAAATCCTTATTATTTCATCAATGCATAGATCTAAAGGCAAATAGCATTAAGAATCAATAGGTGAGAGGGGGAGAAGTATTGAGCTCGTTTGAACTCAAAATAATGAAGAAATACCTTAAAAATGTCAACAAAACACAGCGTGTCAATCGTTATGACTCGCCAATATGCATCGGCCGATAAGATGATACGTATTAGCAAGTCGATTTTTAGTGTATCATCTGATACGACCAATACGAGGTCGATACGGGCCAACAGTATCGGCATATCAGCCGATACATTAGCACCCCTTAATTTTTTTATGGAATCAGTGGCCGATATGATATCGGGCATCTCAAATTCTGATAGATATCAGCCGATGCGTACTGGTATTAACCAATAACTAAAACCTTGAGCCGGTGCACCTGAATCAGGTTAGTTCACTGATAATTAATTTTTATAACAAGAATTGGGGTCCAAAAAGACCAAATTTTTGCTATATAGTACCCTATCTGAAAAGAAAAGGAAAAAAAAAGGAAATCGAGCTAAAGAATTCAAAATAATAGGGTGGGTAGTGAAAGGAGTTCTATTTTATACTGATGCATTTAATAAAGCAAATGCTAGATGAGTGTATATTTAATTCTATTCCTTAATTTCAAAGGTCTATCCTCATTTTATAGTTAGCACAACTTTACCAATTGGAAAACAGTATGTACAGTTCAGGGTATATAAACATGACTTATTTGTTTAATCTATTATTTTCTTAAGTTGTATATTGGAAGGTGTTAGACACAATGGCTAACTAGGACTTTGTCCTTCAGTATAAAAGGTGGTAATGGTAGGAGATTTTCCCAAATTTTAAACTCCATCTCATATATTGTTATTTGCATATTTCCATGCCTGCATTTCTATTCATTTATCTGCTGATTCTCATATGATCATACACATCATAATATTGTGAAGAAGCAGCAGCACCAATGGTCCCTAGAAAATCATCAACCGTAATATAGTTTCATATTACTGATAGTTATTGTATGACCAATTATATTGTTTTATATGCAAGCAGAAGCAGCACCTCTCCACCTTAGCTGCCAACTCATATGCAAAACTAACATATCATAGTAATATTAAATTCATTCATTAGCTGTAGGCATTAAAGAAAAAGTTTAATTTCAACAAAAATGTCATTGAATTCTGAATGATCAGACTGAATATATGGCATAGAGTTAGAAAATAGTGACTAAGAAATTATGTATTATCCACAATAATAACTGTCCAAATCAAGAAAACAGATACGATCACAAAAATATATGTTCTCCATAAGTAGGAAATTTCATCTGATTCATAAGTTTACATAAGCAAAGAACTTGAAATTTCTTTAGAAGTATACCAGAAAACATAAATGAGAAATGTTGGGTCCAAGTATGTAGATCCCAATTACTACCATTTTCATCACTGAGTGATGCCAAATGAAACTACAGATTTATGCATTTATTGGGTTTTAACTTCCTAGCAAAGGGTTTTACTTACCTCCATGGTAGTTCATCGAATTTTGTTACTCCCACCGATGAAACAAGCACGATCCTGTTTAGTGATGGAGGCAATGCAGATACAAGGTTTCGCACACCCTCCCAATCTTCAAAGACAAAAATATAGTCAATAAACATGGCAAGATATGTATCTTGAAGATTGGTATTCTCAACATTTCACTACGTGAATTAGCGTTTGTGAAGTTAAAACAAAAAAGAAAGAGTTTAATAAAGAATGCAAAACCTATAGAGTAGTAACACGTTGCAATTAATTTCGTAGTTGGAATCACTTCATATATTAATATGAGAATCCGTTTACTGATAATTACTGATTGGTTGACGAATATTTCATTAGAGGAACATTTCAATCCTAAAAAGCATCATTCTGACCTACTCTTTCTGGTGTATTATCCCCATCCCATCGCTTTGAAGGAAAGGCGGTTGTACCAGTGCAGCAAATTACATGTGTGACACCCTGCAGGGGAAGTTTCCTAGGGATTACTATCATGGCAAAATCAGCAATAATTAGGATTTTTCATACATACATACATACATACATACATACATACATACATACATGCATGCATGCATGCA
>JAUPMG010000013.1:4218413-4232283 GCA_031762675.1 Pachysandra terminalis
AAATTCTGAAGATCTGTTATACTGTTGCAACGTGTTACAACAGAACCATATCTCTTCAGCAGATTTGATTTGATTTGATCTAATACGATCTTCCTTAACTACTTCTGATATCTTGAACGATTTTCTCTGCAAATCAAACAAATAAATCAGTTAGAAATATTTCCTAACAACTTTTTAAACCAATCAAAGAAAGAAATATTTCTTATTTAAATTAGAATGCTTTCTAATTTTAAACCGAAATTTCAAATCAATCAATAAAGACTTTCTTGATTAACTGAGATACTCCATGATCTTTAGCAACAGAAACTGAATATGATCTCTTTTCAATCCTATCAAGATCTTAATTCAGTTAATAGAAATTCTCCTAAATAACAAAGATACTATACGATTGTATTTTTGAATTTCTCCTTGATTGTAGTAACAAAATCCTTAGAGATAATGACAGTTATTCAATCAAGAGAATAAAAAATATCATTATTTGAATTAGAATGCTTCCAATGAAATCTCAACTCAAAATAGAATCTTTCCTAATTAATAGGAATGCTCCATGATATTAGCAAAGGAATCCTTATAGCCGTCTCTACACAAGGCATATGGGAATATGCCTTGTGTACTCTAACAATTCAATGCTTGAAGACATATACTGAAATACCCTCATGCATATGAGAATATTTTCTCATTGCCAAATATGCCAACACGTACACATAAGTGTACTCTAACAGTCTTAATGCTAAAGACAACCACCTACTCCTCCTCTCTCTTTCTCTCTCTCTCTCTCTCTCTCTCTCTCTCTCATATTTTATTAAGAAGGAAAAGGATAGTCAAGGATGGAGATTACTATATAGTCCACCTACTCCTCTCTCTCTCTCTCTCTCTCTCTCTCTCTCATATTTATTAAGAAGGAAAAGGATAGTCAAGGATGGAGATTACTATATAATTTGAGGGTAGGGGAAAGATACGATGTACATTGATTGTAATATAAAATGTATACAACAGCTGTACACTCAAATGAATTCAATGCAAACTCCAACTGTCTAGCCCACTCTAAGCAAAACAGAGGCTTTATTTGAGAAGCAGGTTTATAGAAACTCAGAAACACTTGTGAAATTTAACCTTAGAAGCAGCACTCCCCTACTTTCTGTTAGAAATTCCAGATACTTATGAAATTCAACTATGATTTATAGTTGTATAATTGCAGCAGTGATGTTTTATGTTTAACCCCATAGAATTCCTTGTTGTAATGAAAGAAAGTAATTTCCTGCTTCCAAATCTATCTGGTTTGCTTCAACAATGGTTAGAATTTTTTAGGATCACTATATTGGCAATGGGGGGTCAACAACTACTTCTTGCTTTCTAGAGCCTCTGTATTTGGTAAATGTGGAAAGCTAAAAATGATGTAGTGTTCAGTTGCAATTCTTTTAATCCATTATTTGTCTTACTGAATATTCTGCTACTCATGATAATTAGTCAAAGGATACTAAGCATGTCTTTTTGTTTACAGATCTAGGGGACATAAAAAAACTAATCAAAGAAGAATCCTTTTTGTTCAAACCATAAGTTGAAGCAGTTATAGAATGACAACACATTGTTGGACATTGAAGCAGACCTCTTTTGCAATCTCATAAAGAAACTTGCACCAGTCAGTATCTCTTTGTCAAACTTTGTTAATGTCATAAAAATTTAGATCAATGTGTCCATAAAATACGAGGGGACCAAATCTAACTTTATAACAATGTTATAATATAAGTATAATGGCAAGTTGTAGATTCACAAGCACTGGTAACAAGCTATATCACCTACATGTTGAAAAGGAATAATTAAGGCAACAAATACTAAATTAGTTAGACACCCCTACTCATAATATATGGTCACCCTCTCAATCCTTTAGTGGGAGATATTTACCTTCTTTACGGTTTGCAACGACACCTCCCTTCTGTTAATGCACCCCCATAACAGAGCAGAATATTCTTTGACAGCCCAAAAAAAAAAATTAGAATCCAAAAAAAAAATTAATAAAATATATATATATATATATATTTACCAATTATATATGGATTGAAGGAATAGATAAATAACTGAAAAACTAGAAGAAAAAAATTAAAATTGAAGTGGGTCAAAGGATTAATCAAAGAGAAGCAAAGAATAATAGGTAAAGTCATCTTCTTCTTCTTAATTTTTTTTTTTTATCAAATATATTCTGTAACCTACCTTACAAAACCCTTTAGTTTTGCCAAAGAAAGGAGGTAAGTGTCATAGGTATTAGGGGGTGTTTATATATTATGGCCAAACTACAAGGGTGGGGTGTCTAAGTAATTCACCCAAAAAATAATGATTGTAACCAATGTGATTACAACTGTATTATTCTTAGTTTTCAAATACTAAGCAAAACTGAGGCTTTATTTTATTTGAGAAGTTTTATAGAAACTCAAACACACATCTCTTAAAGATTCTGCTACTTTTATATCTGAAACATGTTTGCTTCTCTCTCTTTTTGATCTATTTTGAAAAACAACAAGACATAGATTATCTATAACACACTCCATAAGCTTCAGATTATTTGTGCTTTCTAATTAAAAATATCTTTTCCCCTCCAATAACAAGATGGCTAATTGCATTATTTTCAGTTCGACATAGTACTCCTTTGAAGATCAAACTAGTAAGAGGCCAAAAACAAATAGGTAGAAGCAGTCACCAAAACAGTCTATCAAGGGTATCTAATTTTGAATTCTCATTTCGTAAATTATGTGGATAAACTAACACTCTCTGATGTTCTGATCAAAGACTAGTGGAATCCTATCTGAACAACTTGTCACAGATGATCTTAGACTGCACCTGCTATAGGTTGAATGAGCCATGGAATGGTTAATATTTCATTTAAAAAAAACAAAGAACCTTCATTCATATTGAACCTCAAGGGAAATTTGAGGAATTTAGACTGAAAAATGAATAAGTCAATTTCTTTTCTTTTTATTTATTTTTTATATTTAATTTCTATCACTAAAATTTAGTATAGGGAGATCGGTGTCATCATTAGTATAGTATTAAATGAATTTTTTCTAGTGGTACATTAGAAAGGATTTTTTCTAGTGGTACATTAGAAAGCTTAGGTCAGCTGGCTTCCAATCAATGCTTCCTCACCTTTAGATCTTATTCAGATTACTAAGAACAGCTACCTTTAAAAAATAGGAAATTACGTGGATGAACTAACACACACTGTATCTGCTATAGGTTGGATGAGACATAGAAAGGTTAAACACTTTTAGTTAACCTAAGAAGCTTCAAACAACCTAAGAAGGGGAATGTGAACTCATTCAATGAGCTACCAGAATTCTACATAAAAGTTACTGCAGGAAAAAAATTGTTCATGAAACATTTTGAGCCAAAATAATGTTCTATGTTAAGGAATTATATTAAAAGCAAGGTAAAATCCATAACCTTTTTTTCAGATGTCCTGTTGCCAAATCTATCTGGTTTGCTTCACCATTGACCATCCAAATGGAGGACATTCAATGTAACAGTGGATCAGACTTCTCCAGGATCATCATATTCACAAGGGAGATCAACAACAACTTCTTGCTTTCTAGAGCCTATATGTGTGGTAAACCTGGAAAGCCACAAATGACGTAGTGTTCAAGTGCAAATATTTTAATCCATTGTTTGTCTTACTGAATGTTTTGCTACTCATGATACCAAGCATGTTTCTTTGCTTACAGATCCACTCATGATAAATCTTCTCTCCCTTTGCTTTGTTTCATCAATGATGAACAGGACATTTATTAGTCTACCCATAAAATGAAAAGACTGCTATTCATAAATATTTTCAGAAACATATAGCTACTGACCTATCATTTAGAAAATCAATGAACTGCTCCCAGTTAACGAAGAAATGGCTCAACCATCCAGTCATGATAGTGGGAATGTCTGGCAGCATTTCATGTCGTCGTGAGACTTCCACCAGCGTTGAAATCTAAATAGCTGAGTGATTACCGCATGTACATAACAGGAAAGAATATACACATTGTTTTCATAGAACAACCTAGCAGAGGATTTAGCAAATGTCTTATGCTGGTTGTTAATTAACCGGACACAACTCTCCTCCTTTACCTGAGCTTGAAACTAGCAATCCACAATGTGTTAGAAACAAGATGAATAAAAAGTATCAAATGAACAAAAAACTAAAGAAATGAAGCACTCACCATAATTGTTCATCAAGAGATGAATTGTAACTTAGAATTTCTACATACCATGCTTCGAACTCCTCCCCAAAATCCAGTAATACAAGGAGCGTCTAAGTTGTCTATATTTTCAGATTCTCCCTTTAAGGTTCCAAAACAGGACATTTAAGAGATCAATCAATGCTTGGATATATGCTTTTGCACTAACTAATGAAGCAGCAGTCAATACAGAATTTTATTTAAAAACCTGAGTATCACATTCATCAACATAATTCCAGAGAATCATCTAATGGTTTTACTAGCAAAGCTATCTAGAACCTCACTCACAAGACCACGAGAAGTTCTTTCATTGGAAAATTGTATCAAATATTTGATCATTTAGAAGATATAGAAGAAGGAAAACAATCCAATTTTTTCAAGGGGAGAAAATACAGAATAGAATTCTCAATTACTAATAAAATGCAATCTATAAGTTTCCCAAGAAACTCCAAATGCCATGTAAGGTCATTCTGACCTACAATCTAAATGCAAAAAAACAAATAAATAAATAAGGAAAACATGGGTTGCTTGCACATGGATGAGTTAGACAACTTTCTTCCGGCAAAACTGAGCTAGAATGACTTACAGCCAATTACTGAGATTGCAAATTGGTCGACCATTGCAGTATTTGAGTTTTGATTTAGACCATTGTCCCATGCCCAAGTTTCACAAACAACTAAAGAAATATTGCAGTATTTGAGTATTGATTTGGACCACTGCGTCCTGGCCATTGCACAAGCACTAAAAACAATCCACATCACCTAAATCTTGAACAAAAAGAAATCAACTTCCATCCACTTTCTCAAAGAAAAAAAAATATCTATATTTCAATTTACTCCAAAAGTATGTTTCATTTCATACAAAATTTGGGAAGATTTTAATAAATTACACGTCTCACCCATAACGAAACCAATATTACATAAACTTCGGATTTACATCCGCATAGGACCACCTCTCCATCGTTTTCATGTCTCCAAAATCAAGAAAGACAACACCACCAACAAACGCGCCTATTGAAAGAACTCATAAGCAACTCAAGCTAATCAAGGGTTTCAAACTTCAAAAAATAAAGAAGGCATTTAACAGCCTGAAACAGAAGGATTCAAGATTACAGCTAACAACAATACAGAACATAACCCAGAAAGAATGGACAATCCACAACATGAAGGTTTCGTACAACAGCTTCGAGGAAGAATTGTATTGTTCCTGATTCATGATGCTAAGCACTGTAAGTTTCTGTTATTTTGGACTTCGGCCAACTTCTGAAGGTATATTTCCAGATGCCATTGGATCTCTCATTAAGCATTGTCAGTTTCTTTGGTTCATATTCTTCAATTCTTCCTGTGCCATAGTAATGCATCAGCATGATCATCAAATATGATCTGATTGTCTAGTAAAAATCAGAAGTCTAAGATTGTTGCATCATATTCATGCAAATGAACAGATCCAACTCAGGTCACAACATTCCTGCCTAGAAGTGTTATAGTTAGAATATTTCATTGGTAAATTAGATTAGACAACCATAATGAACTGTATATAGCAAATAAACATATGAAAAAAATGCATTGGTTGTTTCAAAAAATAGATATGTAATGCTATTTGGATTTTGGAGATCATTTAGACGGAAAACAACAAGTACCTGATTGGATTAGGAGATAAATCTAGCTGCACGTGTTCAATATATCATCTTTCCATCAATCTCTATGATACGATTCCTGGATAATATGGGGCAGTCTTCTCTTTTAACCTTCTCGAACCACTGTTTTAGTAGAGGAGATGCACAATTGAAACAGCGTGATGGGCAGCTCCTCCTTGGGCAATGAGGCGAGTTTAGGACAATTTTTAATGTTCAAATATTGAAGAGAAGTGAGATGTTGTAGCCCTTTTGATGATAGAGATTTAAGATGAGGAAAATTTTGGATAGAAAGATCGATGAGAGTGCTGGGCAGAGCCCATTCTGGAAAGGACTCTACACCCTTATACCCAGCAAGGTAAAGAGTTGTAAGAGATGTGAATCTGTAAAATTGCATCTCCCATTGAGAAAATAAGGGCAATAGATCAGTACTGTTGTAATCATTGATGATAGAGAGTGAATGCAGGTTGGACGGGAAGAACCCCACTTCTAGAAAGGACATGATCAGATTGGGGCAATTTGTGATTCCCAAATGGGCTAGAGACGTGAGGTTGTTGTGCATCTGATTAGGCAGGAACTTGAGACTCTCGCAATGGTGGATAACAAGATGTTTGAGGTTGGCGGAGGGTAAGCCCCCTTCTGGAAAGGACAAGAGACTTGGACATTCCGAGATATTCAGTTCTTCAAGAGATGAGAGGAGGCTCATCTGATCAGGCAGAGACTTGAGATCCTTGCAACCGTTGATTTCAAGACATCTGAGGTTGGCGGAGGGAAAATCCCCTTGAGGAAAGCACAAAAGACGTGGGCACTCGATTCTCAAATATTCAAGACGTCCGAGGCAATGCATTCGATCTGGCAAGGATATGAGATGAGAGCATTTCAAGATAGTCAAACACTCCAGAGAGATGAGCTTGTGTAGACCCTCAGGTAGGGACACAAGATTGCGACAACTACAAATCTGAATCTCTTTAAGGTTTGTGGTGTTGATGGCCTTAATTGAACTCGAACACCCTGATGAGTCTGATCTTCTTGAAAATGATCTGAGAGAAGAACACCCTTCGATCTTCAAACATTCAAGAGATGTGTTGTTATTAGGCATCAACAACACCTCGGGTAAGGACTTGAGATTGGTGCAATCGATGATCGAAATACGTCTGAGCATGGAGGGCAATTCCATCTCCTCCTCAGAAAACAAAGACTCATTAATATCTGGACAATCCTTGATTATCAACTCTCTGAGAAAGGATAGGTTGTGCAGTCTGTCTGTTAATTTCTTCAGTTTATGACAAGAACTTATATTCAAATATTCAAGCATGGGGAAAATCCCCCCCAACTCTCTACATGAGTCTGACGATGACAGAGACACAAGTTGATGACATCTTGAAATTGTCAACCTTTGAAGAGAAGTGAGGTGGTGGTGGTGGTGTTGTTGTTGTAAACCTCCCCCTAAAACTTGCTTGCAGCTCCATAAGGAGTTGAGCTCCTGACACCCAACAATATCTAAAGTTTCAAGTGCTTCCAAGCTTGGTAGTAAGGATTCTTCATGAGGTACTAGACATGTAAGACTTGAAATTCCAGAAATTCTCAAGTTGATACGTGTGGTGAAAGGGATCACGCTATGCAGCAATTCATTATCACATTCATGCAAAGTCATCTCATTAAGTGGCGTGACATGCCACTTTTGAAGTGGAGCCGGTTCTTGACATCCAATTATCTCAAGTCTTACCACCGACGATGAAGTGAGTTTGGGTAATTCTCTCATCTTGGGACAACATGAAATGAAAAGCTCACGAATGCGAGGAAATTTTTCCCTTTCTTCAAAGTTTCCAACCCTTGAAAAAGTAGTCAATTCTCCACAACGATGTATCTTTAATTCAATCATTTCTGGAAAATAATGAGAGATTGTTCTTAGCTTGGGACAGTATTTTATTGTGAGTTCTTCAAGGCAAGGGAATTCTTCACCTTCTTGTCCAACTCCAGTCCATTCCTCCCATTCCGGCATTTGAGAAAACACTAAACGCTTGAGTGATCGAAATGGCTTATTATTTGAGCCATTCCCAAAGAATTCACGACCCACTTTCTGTACCCCTTGCATTTCAGATATATAAAGTTCTTTGAGGGAGGGGAACTGCCCAAGGGGAGGGAGAGACTTGCACTTTTTGCATTCGAAGAGGTGTAGGGTCACCAAATTAGAGTAGCAGGAAGGACTCTCTAACCAATTTGGGAATCTTGTACCACCATAACCATTAACTGTGAGCTCTTTTAGATTGGTATGAGGTTGTAGCCTGTCAAATAGAAGCTCTACTACAGCACCACTTTTAACTTGTGAATCATTGACTGGGATGCTATCATTCCATTCAAAATCGAGTTTGTGCAGGTGCATTTTGTTCCTTAAGTTGATCTCCATGAGAATGGGATCCCTAACATTCTCCAACCCTAACATCTGAAGCTGCCCTCGTAGATGCTTTAAGTCTTTCAACTCCTCTATTCTGGCTCCATTATCTTTGCTCACGATAAATGTTGGCATTGTTTGTAGTTCTGTTAGTCTACCAATTCCTCGTGGCATTTTTCGTAACTTAAAACATCCATTAATTTCAAGATATCGAAGATTAATCAGGTTTCCTATATGGCTAGGCAACTCTTCTAGACGATAACAACCATTCAAAAGCAATGTTTGTAGATGGTAGAGAGCATTCACCGATTCAGGTAATCTTATCAATTTGGTACGAGAAAGGTCTAGATACCGTAAATGTACCAACTTATGGATTGATTCTGGTAATTCAACAATGTTATATCGCTTCAAACATAGCACACGTAAGCGTGTTAACATCGGAGGCAACGGAATCTCACTAGGTAAGTGGTATTCATTTTCACTGAAGGCTATGAAGGTCCGTAAATTAGTTGCTTCATGAATGGCTTCAAATCTCTTAAAGACCGCAGATTTGTGGCTCCAATATGAAAAATGACGAGTCCTTTTGGGAAGTTGTTCCCCTTGTTGCTTGTGTTTCTCCATCAGAAAACATGTTTCTCCTGAAGCAACTCGAGCCAAATCATTTATCAGATCATGCATTACAAATTTTGATTTAGACTTACTTGATTGTTGGAAGAATGACCTCTGCATTAGTTCATGAAAATACTCATCACCTATGTCTTCCATTCTTTTATTCTTATTCCCATTTGGCTGGACAAAACCTTGTGACATCCACAAACGGACTAATCCCTCCTTATCAAATTCATAATCCTTAGGGAATATTGCACAGTAAAGAAAGCATGGTTTTAAGTGTGAAGGGAGATGATAGTAGCTTAGCCTTAGAGCCGGAAGAAGTTCACTTTTCTGATCATCAAGTAAATCCCATATCTCACTGTTCAAAACATCTTCCCACTCATCCTCATCTTGCTTAGATCGCAAGAGACCTCCAAGTGCCTTTGTTGCCAAAGGCAAGCCCTTACATTTTGTCACAATTTCCTTGCCTATTTTTTCCAAGTGTGAGCGAGCATCGCCTGAGTAGTTTTGGTTTGCAAACGCGTGTTGCTTGAACAACGAGAAGCAATCCTCATTGCATAACAACTCCAGATGGCGAGAAGACATAGTTCCAGTGATTGAAGAAACCTTGTGGCTTCTTGTGGTCACTATGACCTTACTACCTTTTGCCCCAGCTCTAAAAGGAGTGCTTAGAACCGTCCAAGCATCGTAATCCTCATTCCAAACGTCATCTAAAACGAGTAAAAATTTCTTCTCCTCCAACATTTTCTTCAATCTATCATGAAGAGGAGACAACTCCTTCAGATCACAAGGATTCCCAGTTGTAGATTCAATGATAGCCTTTGTTATCCTAACCACATCAAATTCATCGGACACACAGACCCATGCTCTCATATCAAAATGGCTCTCCACTCTCTCATGGTTGTACAAAGATTGAGCAAAGGTGGTTTTACCAATCCCAGCAGGACCCACTACAGGAACCACACAATAACCATTATTACTATTGTTACAAACAGCTTCATCATCTGACAGCAGCAGTTGAATCACCTCCTTAGCATCTTTGTCCCTACCGTACACACATGGTTCATTTACCAAGGGGCTCGTCGGCAATCTTGGTTTCACGGATCCAGAATAAATAAAACTTCCTCCCACAGTTCCTTCTATCAATCCAAGATCATTCTTTTCTTTTGCAATGTCGTCTAACCTCATAGTGATATCCTCTATCTTGGATTTTATCTCCATATTAAAAGCAAATGCACTTGGAATTGAAGTGAAAGAGGAAGTAAAGCGCTCCCATACCTGACTAGTAGCAGTAGTATTACCATGATGATCAGCACTATGAGATGGAGGAGATTGGGCTTTGCAACGCAGAGATTCGGCTTCGAACTCGTCCAAGACATCCTCGGCATCGTAGACGATATCTTTAAGCTCGTCTAGCCACATCCTCACTAGTTGATTCTTGATCTGCTTTGTCTCTGCGTCACCGATCACGACCAGAATTTTAGACAGCGTCTTCTTCAGCTTGATCAAGTCGGCATGGATCTTCCATCGACGTGCAAAATCTAGTAATTCAGGTGAGGCCAATCTGTCGAAAGCCACCTGAAGGAATGCACCTAGAAACACTTCTCCCAAAGGCATATTGTTTCTTCCTTCCTTGTCTCTTTGTGAACAAGGAAAGGATGCAAGTAGGAATATGTTGTGATTAGATTAGAAGAATTCTAAACAACCAACAAATTTGTGCTGTGAAAAACTGACGAAGAAGAAGAAGAAGACCACCAATGTATTTTGAAGAAGTGGTGCGAGTGAAAGCTTTATATGCAGGAGTGACAGTTGACAACCTATTTTATGCGGTTTTACGAAGATGTCACGAAGGGCCGGAATCCTCCGTTAGATAGTTAACAGTGTCGGCTGTCTGATGTAAGACAGCCCCGAGAGATGAAATGGTATTTTCGCCCGTCGAATGCGCTCCCCACGCGTATTGAAATCTGGACTTTGTTGATCATCGTAAAAGGTGTTGTCTTTTACTCACTCGTGACTCCCTTCACTTCTCTTAGCCCAAGAAAAAAAAAATTATTAAGTAAAATCTCCCTTCTAATCCTATTAGCATATTTATATTTTTAAAAAGCTGGACTTTATTGATCATCGTAAAAGGTGTTGTCTTTTACTCACTCGTGACTCCCTTTACTTTCCTTAGCCCAAAGAAAAAAAAAATTATTAAGTAAAATCTCTCTTCTAACCCTATTAGTATATTTATATTTTTAAATTCTGTCCACATTCAAGTTGTTTTGTTCTATCTAACCCTCTTTTTTTTTTTTTATCCTATATATCCAAGAAGCTATGATTTTAGTCTTAAAATTTTAAAGACATTTGCCACGTATTAAAAAGGGTGCACTTTGTCTAATACAAATATATATATTAAAATTAAAAAAATTTAATCAATTAATTTTTGTTAAATTTAAAACTTAAATTAACTAATATTATAATGGTGGGGATAGGTACATCGCATTATACTTGGTAAAAGCCAAAAGAAGTGGTGGGGCCACACGTTTCAAATCGTCCAATGACTAATAACAACAACAAAACAGGTTAGGCTAATTTCTAGTAACTTATTATAAAAGTGAATATCGTGTGTTACTTACTGTATATTAGTTTCGTCGTAGCGAAATGTACTTTCCACACTTCACACACTTATGTTTTATTTGTTTGTAAATTATATGTTTATTCAGGTTATTATAGATCGTTTGGACAACGTTTGTCATCTTGTGGTTCTTACCATCGGTTCTGCCCTTGCTAAATGTCCTCGTCCTTTCGCATAGTAAAAGCTATTATTTTTATTCTTTTGTTCATGAGGTTAATTTGGATCTTATTGACATATTTTGTCATCTTCTGGTTCGTACCATTGGTGTACATCGGTTTTGCGTTTGCTAAATGTCTGCCTCGCCCTTCACACAATAAAATCCATTCCTTATATGTTTTTATTTCTGACTTTTTGGACACTATGTGTCGTCTTGTGCTTGCTACCATTGGTTCGTATCATAGTTATTTACTTATTTAACCATTGTAGAGTAACCTTCTTGCCTTCTTAGAATCCCGTCTTTCTTATTTAAGGCCAGTTCAAACTGAACGATACTCAGATTGGTTATTGAATATGGATTTATTTATCAAAAGGTAAGCTATAAAAATTTTATACGAAATATTGAAAAGTTTGTAACTTCTCTTCAAATACATTTAACACATTTATAATGCAGGACTTTACAACAATTTCACACAATATTACAAACATTACAAAAAAAGACACATGAAAATTATAATAATTCATCAAAATCTAAATAATACACTAAATCCTACAATTGTTTACCTGAAAAAAACAAATAATAACACAAAGCCCTGTCACGTGCGAAACACGTGGAGAGCATAACTAGTCATAGAAAAAGTAGAGAAACCATAAAAATAATTATTTTCGGTGGATGACTGATTGGTAGATATTTTTAGGAGTGCAATTTCGGTCGGTTCACCCTGAAAGCTGATTAACACGAACCAACTCCAATCTAATTTGAGTTGGGTTCATGAAAAACTGGTTCAGTTTTAATTATAAAATTATAAAATCAAAATTCTTATCCGTTTGGCGTTGCCTAGAATCTTAGTTAAACTAAATTGAATCAAATCCAAACTCTAGGATATTGGTGATGACGGGCTTCTAAAAGACCAAATATATTAGAAGATAATGACAACTAACATAGATGAATCAATATAATCAGTCTTTTAGAGAAAAGAAATGAAAAATCTGTCTCAAGACAGCCTAAACCGTGGCGCAGCCGTTCTGTCAAGAGCGTTCCTAGTCAATTTTGACCTGTAAATGAGACAAAGAGAAGAGACAAGAAGGAAGAAAATATTGCAATAACTAAGAAGTTAATTAGAATGCAATCTCAGAGCAGTAAAACCTCAGAGCTTGAAGATTACTTTCTTTCTCTTTCGGTGCCTTTACTCACTATTGTTCCTAGTTCCCAAGTTCAGAGAAATTCTATATTCTCCAAGCTTTTTGTTTCTTTGATCAGATAATCAACTTATCAGATCTTTCGATCCTCTTCAATGAAGGATATGTTCTGCTATTTGTAGAGAGTATCCACTTCAAATAGGACAATTGTCACTCAGTTAAGTGTTTAGAGAGGGACCCTCATGTGCTACGTGCATCCTGAGTGACAGGTGGTTTTAGAACATATCCTGAAGGACACGTATTTTTCAACACGCCTAAGTTACTTTTAGAGAAAGAGAGGTAATCATTCAAACATTAAAAAACCTGTTCTGCGATAGGTTTCTTTGAAACTTGAACAACACGGATCGGATGACGCGTGTTACTTTCGTACAAATCCGAAGAGCAACATCACCATTCTTGCCGCCATTCCATAAAAGATAAAACCCCTTTAGATAAGTTAGAAAGTAGATATTATAAGTATGTGAGATTTTTATCATGTGCTTTCCATTATGAGAATTCGTCTTAATCAACTTTTTAGGGGACAATTCAATGTGTAAGTACTTTTCTGAATTAATATATTTCGAAGGAAAACTCCCTTTGGTGGCTATCTTCCTTCGAAGGAAATCAAGAACAACTGTATACTTACAGGGTGATCAACGTATTCTCGAATTACCCATATAGAGAATTCGAAGTGAGTGTCTCATCAGGGATCTCGTTTTCAGTAACGACCCAAACCGGAAATTCCCGATTACGTATGTTTCCAGTTCAAGTGCAACCTTCACCCCGTATCTCTACGGGTGTAGCTAACAAAATTGGATTCATAAGCGGAAGTTCTAACAGTTCTAGTAAGATATAAGTAACTAAAATATGTCTAGAATTGAAATTTAATAATTTCTAGGTTTTCACAGTCTTAGTTTAAACTAAAACATCAAATCTATCAGAGTGCGCTACCCATTCCGAACTTCCTCTTTACTTCTATGCTCCTGAACATGAAAAATAGTAAAACAACAGACATAAGCTAAAAGCCAGAATGAGTATACCTACTATGAAGTGTATTCACTCATGCT
>JAUPMG010000013.1:4232383-4244664 GCA_031762675.1 Pachysandra terminalis
TGATTACGCCCCCCTTGCGAATACACGCAAGTAAAGGCCTTATAACGAGACTCTGAGGGTCAAAGCCCTATAATTGAGTCTGTGATGGTTGATGTGCTTATTTTTTATATGGATGAATGTTTAGCTTTACTAATTCACTTCCTGTTACATTATCGATGTTTGATGTATTTGACAAATAGCAATGTATAGGTATGGGTAAGTGGGTAGTAGATTTAATGTTAGCAAGTAGAAATTTATGTTAAATGCTTAGTTAGTAGGATTGTGAGTTTACCTTCTTAAGCCTAGAGCTTCAATAGTTGCAAGAAAAGGTCTCCAATCCTCAAGATCTTTTGAAACAAGAGATACGAAATTCTTCTCAGATATCTTTTCTAGAAGAGAACATAACTCTTGATATCCGGCGCTTCTCGCATATGCAGAAGGAACTCGAACTTCGCCTGATATATCGCCATATGCTTCAAAGATAGCATCCATCCACTTTAACATATGCGCGAGGACAATATATGTTCCTTCATATAAACCAATTCGAGTAGAAGAGATATCAGGTCTTTTTCTTTTGCGAAGGATGGCACCTGAAGGAGAGATGGGAGAAGAAGAGACTCCAACATTCGATGCTTTCTCAGAAGAAAGTGTTGTAGAAACAATAGCTACAACTTTAGGAATTATGGAAGCAGATAATCTAGAGCATGTGACAACTGGTGGTATTGCAGATACAATGGAAGCTGCAAACAAAAAAAATATAAATCAGAAAAATATCGAAACTTTAAATTCGCAAGAAGAAATTTCTTCACAAAAGTAGAAGACTTACAAGAAGCAGGAATATTCTTTAAAACTAATGAAATAGGACCCTCATTATCAATGGAGATTGCAACCCTAGTGACAGAAGTATTAATGCTCAAAATGTCAGTAGTTGAAGCTTGAATATTCGAAACACGCAAAACAGCAATTGGGTCTTCAACAATTAAGTTCTCAAGAGCAGATACTTCAGCAGCAGCAGCAACATCAGTTGAGGTATCTACAGGAAAACTCTCAATAAGAGATCCTCTAATAACAAAATCAGAAGATTCAACTGTGGAAGCCTTAACAACCGAAACTTCAGCTTCGAGAGAAGCAAGGACGTTGAAAATCACCTTCTCCAGAGAAGAAACAATTGGAGAAGAAGAGGGGGCTATGGGAGAGCTTGGAGAAGGAGGAGAATTCGGAAGAGAAGGAGAAATTGGAGATAACTCCAGGAAATGTTTTTCTTCACTTTCTTCTATTTCCTCTTCTCCACTTCTTTCTTCGTCTTTGTTTTCATCATCCTCTTTTCCATAATCAGAAATTTCTTCATCTTCATCTGAAATTTGAATTGAAGATTTCGAGGGTTCTATATATCCTTGAAATGACACTTGCTCTTCAATTCGAGTTTGATCTTCAGTCTGGGCTTGCCCCTCAGATTGAGTTTTTTTGGCAGCCTCTTGTTGAGCCCTATAAATGATCAGTAATTCAACAAAGAATCATATGGCATGTTCTTGGTGTTTGGAAGACCAACATCAGCTAATCCTTTCTCAATTCGCATTTTGTCTATAACTTTTTCAAGCTTGATTTTTCGTGCTTCGAGAAAAGCAAGAGTATGCTCATCTAAAAATTTCTTAAGAACATCCTGATGAGTCTTAGCAAGTTCCTGCAGATTATTAAGTCTCAAAATTATTTTTATTTTTTGTAAGAAAAGAAGAAAGAAAACAGCAAACAAAAGTTTTGTTACCAGAGTCAAAGCATTCCTTATTGAGGAATATTTAGCTACTTCAGCATTTGACAGAAGCTTAGTCGTCGGACCGACTGTACCAGTCAAGACTGGACCAAGCCGATACCCCTTCGATCATTCATTTTATAAATTAAAAATAAAAAAACAAAACAAAACTTTCGATTGGTGGGATCGATCCGATCGAGTCATTGGACCGGTCTGATCCAAAGCCACTTGATACAATAGTTGTATCATGGCTTGGGATTGGACCGGTCCTAGCCGATCGCAGTACGAACCTCGGCCTGGACCGGCCGATCCTTGAAACCATGGTGCAGAAAGCCTTTCCCGATAAAAGTTTTAGGCTGCGTTTGACACAGCTTCTATAAGTACTTATTGCAGCTTATAGCTTATATAACCACTTTTTACAATTAAATATGTGTTTGGTTGAGCTTATGGGTAAGTGCTTATCCATAAGCACTAGAGGAAGGCTATCCATAAGGAGAAGCTGCTGAGAGCAGCTTCTCCCAAGCTCTCATGCGTTAAGCTATTTCACAACTTTAGTAAGGCTACGGTTGGCCCGACTTGTGCTTATGGATAAGCACTCATTGGATAAGTTGCTCAATGGGAGCACCTATCCATAGCAAAAATAAACTGCTTACTAGAAGAAAATAGTGTTTGGTAAATACATTTGTTTTAGGGCTTATGAAAGTTTAGGGGTAAAATAGGTATTAGAAAAATATTATTAAAGTTTAAAAATAACATTTATTTAAGTACTTATGAAAGTTCAGGGGTAAAATAGGTATAATAAAAATATTACTAAAGTTTAGAAATAGCATCCTGCATAAGTGATAAGAGAAGCTGTTCTCAACAGCTTCTTCTTATGGGTAGCCTTCCTCTAGTGCTTATGGGTAAGCACTTACCCATAAGCGCTACCAAACACATATTTAATTTTAATAAGTGCTTATATAAGCCATAAGCTGCAATAAGTACTTTTAGAAGCCGGGGCAAATGCAACCTAATATTTTTAATATACCTATTTTACCCCTAAACTTTCATAAGCAATTAAATAAATGTATTTACCAAACGCTATCTCTTCAAATAAGCAGTTTATTGTTACTATGGATAAGTGCTCCCATTAAGCAACTTGTCCAATGAGTGCTTATCCATAAGCACTAGCCGGGCGAAACGCAGCCTTAGGTTGCGTTTGTCTTGGCTTGTATAAGTGCTTATTTTAGCTTATAGCTTATTAAAGCACTTTTTAAAATTAAAAGCGTTTTGGTATCACTTCATGGGTAAGTGCTTACCCATAAGCAGTTGAAGAAGGCTACCCATAAGGTGAAGTTTCTGTGAATAGCTTCTCTCATCACTTATGCGGAAGCTATTACTAAACTTTAGTAATATTTTCATAATGCCTATTTTACCCCTAAACATTCATAAACCCTTAAATAAATGTTATTTCTAAATTTTAATAATATTTTTATAATACCAACTTTACCTTTAAACCCTCATAAGTAAATTTATGTATTTACCAAACACTATTTTTTTCAAGTAAACAGTTTATTGTTGATGTGATAAGCTACTTATCGAACGAGTACTTATCCAAAAGCAAAAGCCGAGCAAACGCTTAACATAACTCACATATAGCGGAATGGCAACGGGCTCGACCGAACATAGATAGAAGCAAAAGTCTTCTTCTGCTTCCTATGATTATGGAGAAGCCCAATACGGAGATGGGAGAATTAGAATCGTCACTGCTACGACTCGTTCATGAACATCACCAATCCTCTCTCTGTCTCCAAGAAAAAGCCGGTAATTTTTATTTATTTTTTTCTTTCCTTTGATCAATCGAATTCCCTATTGGGTTTCCCGTTCAATTTTCGCCAAAAATTGAGTTTAATTCCAGTTTTCTTCTTCTGAACAACACGAATTCATCTTTAGTCCTACCATGGACGATTTGAAGATAGAATTCTCTAGTTTTTCTTATCTACAAAACCCTAAAATAAACCCTAAAAGTGAAATTCTGCTTGAAATGAAATGGGTGTTCTTGAAAACTTATGATTTTTCACAGAGAAAGCAAAGAAAGATGCGGTAAGAGCTGCAGCTCGTGTTTCGGATCTTTTGGTGGAGACTGTGAATGGTGGAGTGCAAGAATCCTTCGTTATTGAGAAGGGAATCGAACTGGAGATCCGAGCCTTAGCTTCTACGATTATCCATTACACCAAGCAAACAAATCAATGGCTTGCTGCTTCTCATGCCATCAACTCTGCTGTGAAGGTGCGAGCTTTTTTCTTGTGGCTCTTTTTTCCCCTTTTCGCCTCTCTTATATCTGCTTGATTGTTTGTTTCCTTTGTCCATAGTTTTTTTTTTTTCTTTTTTTGATTGAGTTGGTTGAAAAGGTTGTTAAGAATTACCCTAATTGCAGATCTATGTAGTGATTTGGGATTATGAATCACTTTCTGATTAATAATTAAAATACAAAATGTATTTGTAACAATGAGCTTTGATCAGTATAACTTGGAAATATACTTATCTGCTACCCTTTCGGCAAGACCTTCTCAGAGCATGGAAAATGATTTGGAAGAAAATGTTTAGTTGGGGAACAAGTCATTTGGAAGAGAAGTTAAGCTAGAGAAGTGTTAGAGATAGTGGGTAGCTGATATTCACTAGTGTCTAGGTCCAAGGGGGAGAGGCCCCTCCCTAGGTCACGAGTAACTTGTTGTGCGGGTCAATACCATGGGGTTAGAGGGTGCGGAGGACGGAGGTCCCATGGTACGGTAAGGGTATATTGAGGATTTGTCCCATATATCGGATAGGAGTATAAGTTGAACTCTAATTCGTTTTTGGCATAGTGTGGCACTTGTGCAAGAACAGAAAGAATGAGAAAGATTTGGAAGAAAAGTTAATCTAGTGAAGTGTTAGAGATAGTGGGTGGTTCATATTCATTAGTGTCTAGATCCAAGGGGGAGGGGGGTCCTCCCCGGGTCAAGGGTAACTTGTTGTGTGGGTTAGTACCATGGGGGTGTGGGGGGTGGAACCCCCCGCAGTACGGTAAGAGTATGTTGAGGATTTGTTCCATAAATCGGATAGGAGTAAAGTTGTAACCCCAATTCGTTTTTGACAGAGTAGAAACTTCTCTCCTGTGGACGTAGGCTTTGCCAAACCACGTATATCTGTGTGCATTGTTTTGATCTTCGTTTTTACTTTTTTGTTATTATTGCTTGATCCCGATCAACAGGAAGGAACAATGTGACGCTTGTGCAAGTAAAGTAGGAATGTGTTTGTGTCAAAAGTTGAAGTTGCTGAAGAAAACCCAGTTCAGTTTGTAAGGATGGCGAACCAAACAGTGGTAGGCAGCGATCTCCAAAAATTCACAAATTCACATACCAAACCTCCATTTTCTGCCCTCTTCCTAAACACAAACTTTTTGGCAAACGCGTATAAGTTGCAACATCCATGACATTGTGAGAATTTGAGTTACTGATCAACCCTATCAATGAAAATGTACGAGTTATGACGAGTGGAGAGTTAGAACTTAGAAGGGTACAACAATAGGAGAAGTAGATGGTGAAGATATAGCCCAAAATAGAATTCGCAAATCAGGTGTGGCTTGTTTGATGATTTTATTGCAGATCTGAGTTTATATTTCCTTTTCCTTTGGAAGTGGTTCTTCTTGTGATTTTATTTTACGAGATCATCTTATCTCATTTTCTTTGTACTCTCTCTTTCATAGAAAGATATTTTCTCAGGTCATTAGGGTAATAATCCCTTGTTTTCTTTTATGGGTTTTTCGGATGCAGGAGATTGGAGACTTTGAGAATTGGATGAAGACCATGGATTTTGATTGTAGAAGCATCAATGCTGCGATTCGGAACATTCACAAATCATGATACTGTGCAAATAAATATCCTAACAATTCCTTGAATTATATGTGGATGTACTTCAAGACTATATCAAAGTAGGAACTAAATTAATTGGATCATCTTAACGCAAAATACATCGAAATCCCCTTCCTTTCATCAATTTAACAAATGTTATTATGCCATGTCTAATTTTCTTTTCTATCTTTAAATGTTTGTTTTGGTATTTTGTATGGAAAATCTGGTGTCAAAGGAATAAGACTATTTTTTGTAAACAAAAATAAAATCAAAGATACTTACCTCTTCTTAAATCTTTCAAAGCTTGTAAAGATGCTACTAATTTTCATGGAATTTTAACCATTTGTGCTTTGGTCGCAAGGAAAAATCTGGAATTTTGATCAGGTGGAGATCATCTGATGGATAGACGAAAATCATTACAAATGGATTCTTCAATGGAGGAACATAAAAAGCTGAAGCTGGACTGCTGGAGGCATCATTAAAGATGATCATGGAAGAGGACTAGGGCATGCAAGTATTGATGTTTCAAGAATTATGGCAATGAGAGATTGGTTTAAACTTGGCTCAGATTATCGGTGTTAAGAAAATGATTGGCGAGATGAATTCACTATCTGCTGTTTCTATGTTGAAGAACAAAGACTTTCTTGATCGTTTGGAAGAGAGATATTTATAAACTGTTGGATAGGAATTGGGGATTTAGGCTTTGTCCATTTTTTTGTTAATAAATGCTGATTTCCTTGCATAATTTGGACTTCCTACAAGATCTTATTCTATTGATCCTGACTTGAGGAACTTACCGGAGCTTATTGGGATTAGTTTTACTAGGCCTGACTAATGATTAAGTCAATATCTTTTCTTTAAAAAGCACGAAGGACCTTAATTGTTTATTTATTTTTTATTTTCAAAAACTATCGTACTTCTAACACTATATTTTCTTTATCGACCCATCTTCTGAAAGTTTCCAACAGTTTTCAATGATTGGATGCACCTGTTGGGAAGCCTAACACACTAACAAAGTATGCACTGCAGAATAAACTTTTTTCGTCTGTCTGAATCTATGGAGAATACTCCCAAATATATGTAGATATGAAAAATGTTAAGGACGAATAGTCCAAAGATAAATCGACGCCTATCAAGATAGTGATTGATATGCGAGCGGAATACAATTGATATCTTGGGCGAGACTCGAGAGAATTATGCAAGCAACGACACGAACCGGTTCGGAACAAGCAGAGCTGAAACATCAATATGTGGCAAAGGTGGCACGCTACCTTGATGACCCCAGATGCTATACAAGTCGCGAGACGATCGATACACTTTCAAGGATTATACGCAATAGAGCTAATATCAACGAATACTCCACGGTGGGATGCCGAACCCCTACGGCGGGAATGCCAAATACTCCACGGTAGGATACCGAACCCCCACGGAGGGAATGGCGAACCCCCATGGCGAGAATGCCGAATACTCCACGGTGGGATACCGAACCCCCATGGCAGGAATGCCGAATAGAGGTGTGCCTCACATTCACCAAAGGGATGCGTCCCGGTGGACACGTAGACATGAATTTACATCTAAAAGGGAGAGATAGCCATGGACGGTGTGAGACACGTTGATACGAATTTACATCTAAAAGGGAGAGACAGCCCTGGACGATGTGAGACATCAACACGTTAATATGAATTTACATCTAAAAGGAAGAGACAGCCCTGGATGATGTGGGACGTCAACTCATTAGTATGAATTTACATCTAAAGGGGAAAGAAAACCATGGACATTATAAGACATTGATATTCCATGGCAGGATGCTGACATAGAGGTGCGCCTCACGTTTACCAAAAGGGATGCGTTCCGGTGAACACACAGTCTCAAAAGCGCTAAGGTTTAAGAACCTCAAAAGTGCTAAGACTAGACAGCCTCGACAGCTCCAAGGCTAAAACAACTTCTACTACATTTATTCATGATTATCGCCATCGCTTACATTTCAGCGTCATTAGCGTGACATATGAGGGGGATTTAGATATGAAAGGCTCGGAGGGGTGTGAGGATCGCCAACTTCTTGTCACGTCGTGAATTACACGCCATGTCATGACTCCAATGGCAAATGTGTAATTCATAAATATGACTCGGGATTGGTCCACTTAAGAGACTAGGGTAACCGATGCATCTTACCCCAGGTGAGCGTTTTAGCACCGTTATAAACGGTTTAACGGATCACTAACCGCTGTTATCTTTTCCCTAAAAGCTATAAATAACATCTCATTTCCCAAGATTTGGGGCTGGAGAATTTTAACGGGTTAGACTCTTAAAATGTGGCTCTGAAGTGTCTTACAAATTTCTAACACCTTGACCACTATTTCCCTTAGCCTGACCCGACCCGTTCCAAACGGTCATTTTACTTTGCTATTTTTGTTCTTCTAAAGATGAGGTATGGTCGCTCGTCGATTTAGGCTTCCGTCAATCAGTAATATTATCATTGGTGACTCTTTCACAAAATCACCCTTTACATTTTGGAAACTTCACTGGGGACTTGGTTTCCTATGTATTGATCATTACTAGAAGGATGCCGAGGTAGAAGAGTAGAACGAAAGGTGTGGAACAAGTTGGGGCGTCTTTGTTCCATACTGTTAAAGAGAGACATGAAGAAGATCCTCCCAACGATTTGCACTAGTTGGAAGGTGAAGAGGATATCGATGAGCAACCCGATGATCATGAAGATCAAATAGAGATGATGAGGATGCAAATGAACAAGATAGAAGAAGCGCAAGGAAAGATGATGGACTTGCTGCAGATTGTGATCACTCAGGAGAGTCGTGCTCTGATTCCACATACGGAGCCAACTATAGAAAGGACTCCTACGGCACCTACTATAGCACTTGTTGGTACTCCTTTAAGTGCATCGCAACTAGAGTCCGTGAATAACATCGGGTTTATAGCTCAAGATGAGATGGTGAACCTCTTGCCACAACAGAAGGAGAAACCTATCGAGTTCAATATCGATACCAGACCTTCGTACCCTATGGACATTATGAAGAAACCTTATCCCATGGCATACTTGCTTCCAATATTGATGATGTAGTACAAATGGTGGACTGGCAATGCAAAAGAACACGTCACCAAGTTCACAGGCTCTATGGGAGCTTTTGTTGGTGAAAGATGAGGGAGTTCTCTCGGTCTCTCACAGATTGCGCTTACACTTGGTATGACAACCTCCTCTGCCCCATGAATCCATCCTCGACTGGGAGGAAATTAAGGTGGCATTCCTACGAAAGTTTTTCATAGTTGAAGAGCGCATGACCCATATGGACTTAGGGAAGGAGAAGCAAAGTTCCGGTGAAGGATTGGAGACGTATGTGAAGCATTTTCATGATCTCGCTACTGATTTTCAAGAGACTGCTACGGAAGAGAAACTTGTACGAATGTGTATTGAAGTCATGATGAAGGATTACCGTCTTGTATTGGAGAACGTAGGAATCAACACGTTCACCCGTCTGTAAGAGTCAACAAGGTGTATTGGGCATCCTATGAGTCTCAGAGGGGATGTCCCTTGGAAGACCAAGTCAAAGTCTACTTCTCAGACTATGATGTTGGAGAAGAAGAGACATTCCAAGAAGGAGGCTAGTGAGACTAGAAGTCAGAAGAGAGTTTTCACTCCTGCTCCACCTCTACCTTGTACGATCAAAGAAGTTTTGGTAATCCTGAAGAAGTGGGTGAAGGATGGCATAGTGACTTCGCCACCACCAAGACTTTCAGCCTCATAAGAGATAAGAAGAGCGATAACTTCTGCCAATATCACTCTTATGTGAGTCGCAAGACAAAAGATTGCTATACCTTAAGGAGGTTGTTCCATAATAAAATCAAGAATGGACAACTAAAGCTGCCAGGATCCAAGTCGGTACACGACAATTCGTTGCCTAATCATGGGAAGGTGGTTGTCAATGCCATTGCCCATAGAGACGCTATGGATGCCATAATTGAGTTCGATGAAGGAACGTGACCAAAAGTGATGATTCTGGATGATGAAGATAGAGGGTGCTTACATCAACGCTTGGGCACCAATGCTAAGGTGGGGAGATTCTATGATGATATGGGATTTAGTTTTTTGGCACGAAGAGAGATGACGGATGCCTTTGTTTCTGTTACCGCTAAGCTAGGTGAACAATGCTTTTCTGTAAGCACTGGCCCTAAGATGTTTTGTCAAGAGATAGCAGGAGCTATTACCTTCTCTAATGAGGTCGTAGTGGGGGACTGTCCCGGTCACAACAGGCCCTTATACCTACCTGCTATTATCAACAACGTGGAGATCAAGCAAGCTTTAATCGATTCCAGCTCTTCAATCAATGTTTTGCCCTACAAGACTTTGCAAGCTGCATCTATTCCTTCTAAGACAATGGTGAGACAACCTATAAAGGTGATGTCTTTCAACAATGAGACATGCAAAACGATGGGTCATATTACTATTGATTTAGCAGTTGGTTATATCCGCTCCCTAGTTAAGTTCGATGTCGTTGATGCGGATGTCTCTTACCACGTATTGTTGGGGAGACCATGGCTTCATCGATATAAGGTTGTTCCATCAACTTACTATCAATATATGAAGGTGAGATGGCGTGGCAAGAAAATCAAAGTGAAGGTTACTATTGATCCCTTTAACCAGAATGAGATACACTATGTGGAAGCTGTCTTCTTTGACGAGCTTGCAGCTGATGGTGAAACTCGAGTAGCTCCTATCCAAGGGAAAATATTACTCCAAGTGGGTAGAGGTCATTCCTATGAGACGTGCCACGGGAGCTACTGTTAGAAACTTCATCCGGGATCACATCATCTATAGGTTCAGAATCCCTCAGAGGATAATTTCAGACAATGGAACTCCATTCATCAACAAGGACGTGAGGTTGTTGATGGAGCACTACGGCATTAAACATGTCAAATCAACTCCTTACTATCCTAAGGGGAATGGGCAAGCCGAAGCTACCAACAAAAGTCTAGTCAGAATCCTCAGTAGCATGATACATGATCAAGGAGGGAAGTGGCACGAAAAGCTCACTACAGCTCTATGGGCGTATCGTATCACGAGGAGATCTTCTACTCAAGATTCTCCTTTCGCCTTAGTCTACAGCAGCGATGCTGTCATACCAGCAGAGATCAAGGTACCTTCTACTCCGATAGCCCTAGCGGAAACTCAAGTGGATGATGATATTGATGAGATTGGTGGATGAGTCCAGGAATTGGAGTTAGTTGATGAGAGAAGGACCAACGCAGAAGACAAAGCTGTTGCATACCGAGCCCGTCACTCGTGAGCGTACAACAAGATGGTCTGTAATCGTGATTTTAAGGAGGAGGATAAGGTGCTAAAGGCTGCTATGAACGTGCGCGCCAATTTGTCTGCTCTTAAATTCTCTCCAAAATGTGAAGGCCCCTACATCATATGAGAAATCGCCACACGTGGATATTATCTCCTAAGTCAGACGGATGAAACACCTTTGAATGACCCCATCAACGCTAGATGGATTAAGTTGTACCACGAAGGTCGCGTTGACGAAGAATGAACTTTTTATCCTATCCTCTGAATTTTACATCGGGTAGTAAGAAATCATATACTCGTTATATCTACTAGTGCACGTGAATAGTAGTTAGCATGAGCGAGAGGAAGATCTTTTTTCATATCTAATATAAAGTCTTTCTTAGAAACAGGAAATATTTCAAGAGAAAATAACAAACACTGACATAATAAATATCTTTTTGCTGTCACACAATGCTCCTACACTAATCAAGAGGAGGTGTTTGTACCGGTCTAGTTAGCGACGAAAGAGGAGCGGGAATCCCCTCATGCGTCACTCTCCTTGTCTTCATCGGTAGGGTCTGCGGGCATCTCACAAAAATACGATATCATCCAAGTCTTGAAAGCATTCAAACCACAGATACGATCAAAGAAAATCCTATGACGATCGGCAACATCCTCCCTGACCTCTATCATACTATACGGATCAGCTTCTCGATAGATAGCAGGCGCCACTCCTCTAAGTTGGGCATGGTGAACATCATTTGGCATACCTTCCATTTGGTATTCCAACATTCGTGCCCGAGACTCTAAGGATGGCGAGGCTTGGTAGGAGGGATCCATCCTAATGGCCATAAATATGTTGTCACAATTTCCCTGCTCCTACTTCACTTTTTCCATCGCTTCATAAGATCCTTGTTCTTGATAAAATAATGAGCTATTGAGGAATTGACAATGAAAATGCCCATCCGACCAAAAAATACCTTTGTAGTACGAACTTTTTCTCTCGAGGGACAGCGATGCTAACTCCTCCACCAAGACAAAATAGTCTACCCACATCACCCTATGAAAAGATATTTGGCCAGTCATCCGAAAAGCTTCAAAGAATGTCTAAAAAAGCTCCCAACAAGGTCTCTCTCGCTTCCTGAAGAATCGGAAGAGTATGAGGCCCATGAACTTCGAGACGCCCAGGATTGAGTGCTCCTGCATCTTTCAACTCACGGAGACATTTAAAAGCTTGCCTACAATATTCTAAGGTAGGGGCGCATAAGCCCCAGGCATATTGCCCACGTCTCCGCCATGCGACATTGATCTTATGCGAACTAAAATCCGAGTTCCTCTCTTCTACATGCTTGAAAGGAAGGAAAGACAATCCAGAGCAAGGTAAGTCTCTCTTAAACTCACT
>JAUPMG010000013.1:4255362-4266662 GCA_031762675.1 Pachysandra terminalis
ACACAAGTTAGAAAGGTAAACTCTCTAATTTGAAAAGACAGAATAACAAATAACAAGAAAAACACAAAACCTCTGGCCATTCCTTAGGCTCTGATCACGGATCGTGACTAAACTACTTCACGTTGCACGAGTCAGCATGTAAGAGACAAACAGGAGGGTCTCCGTGAATCTCCAACTTGGATTCCTTCTTGGCTGACTGGAGGGATCTTCTGCGAGAAACTCAATCCAAAGCGAGAAGTAGGTGTAGTAGGATCTTTACAGAAACTAATAGTTAACTGGCGATTGCTGGCAATCTTAGGCTAAGTTAGATTACTGATAATCTAAATTTAAGAAAACTATGGAGTTCTTTGACTGATTTGTTGTTGATGCTGTGGAGAGCTCTCTCGTTCTAACCGGTCTTGCTTTTATAACCCATTATGACAACAGTTCAGCAGTTTGTGCATAATGGGTTGTACCTGTCCCTTACTCGTTGATATGTATCCCACTCTTTTCTTAGAAGCATACCTCCACGTCCTAATGATAGAGGCGAAAAGGATTTGACTGAGTTTTCATGGGCCGCACTTTCATATTGGGCCCAGCTGCGGTGCATGTGGGCTGGCTCGGAGGCGTCTTGGATAGCCTAAACAGATGTCCTCCCATCTCCGGGACGTGAGCATGACATTCCCTCAAAAGAAAGGATAGAAGGGTTGCGGTTCCGTGTCTCCCTTATGAGGAGTGATCCAGTAATATGATATGATATTTGTCCAATGTATGCTTGAATTGCAATTAAACGAGTCAAAATAACCACTAACCGATCCATTAAAGGCAGTGCGGGTTAGTCGTTGGACCCGTTGGACCCGCCCCATTGACAGCTAACTTTTGGAAACAAAATAACATTTGCCTAAAAAGTCCTCCTTATGAAGCTTCCTGGAAGGTTACCATGGCACTACCAGCAAAACCAGCATTTAACAGCACTTCCTCCTCACTTTCTTCTCAATCTCTCTCTCTCATATCAATCACTTTCTCTTATTCTCTTTTTAGTCATGAAACTCATCATCAATCCCAAACACCTCTTTCGTTCCAAGAAGAACCGATCTGTGTCTCTCTCAGACCCGTCGTCGTTCAGCTCCGGTACATCGTCGACGAACTCGTCGTCGGCCGATCTCAAAGCCGGTGGTTCCACCACTCCAAAAAGCGTTATCCCATCACATTTTCAAGAATCCTCCGGCGAATGGTCCGATTTATCGGCCGGTGTTCGCTACGAAGTGGTCCAAGCGTTCAAGCTCATTGACAAAGACGGTGACGGGAAGATCACATGCCGTGAACTCGTGACCTTACTTAGCCGACTCGGAGCCGAGTCACCGACAGAGGACGAGCTGTTGTCGATGTTAAAGGATGTTAATAAAGATGGAGATGGAGATAGGGGTATTAGCTTGGCAGAGTTTGGCGCTATCAGCTCGGCTTTCGGTCCGGCTTGCGACTCAGAGCTGCGTGACGCTTTTGATTTCTTTGACACCGATAAGGACGGGAAGATCTCGGCGGAGGAGCTTCTGGAAGTTTTCCGCGCAATCGGAGACGAGCGGTGCACGTTAGAGGAGTGCAGGCGCATGATAGTAGGGGTTGATACGGATGGCGATGGTTTCGTGTGCTTTGAGGATTTCTCGCGAATGATGGAAAGGCAGAGATGATGGAAAACGACAAAACTTGTTTAGATTATTTTTATGATGAAATCAAAGTTCGATCAGCCCTACGGCTAAGATCAACCGTTCTATGCTTTTAACTTGTGCCCGTCTTTGTTCCGTATATATATATATATATCTTTAAGATCTCAATTGACCACGCAATCAAAATATTATTCTCTTCTTTGTGGGAAAATCTTGTTAGAGAGTTTATGTTTGATTAAGAAAAAATCTAGACAGGCCATGGCCTGTTTCATTTGATTCTAATAGAAATTCTCTTATATATAGAAAAATTCTTCTTCTTTTTTTATTTTTAATTCTTTATTTTTAAATAACAAAAAAAGAAAAAAGATTACTTTTTAAACCGTCTTTTCCCTTTTTTAAAACAAAAATATATAATCGTTATTTATAAATCTAATTTTTAATACTTTAAATACTTAATATGATTAGATTATTAACTTCGTAATAGATCAATATTAAAGTTTGTTAGTGATTTGTTCTCCATACAAAACATCCGATTCTTCTCTTCGGGATCTTTGTTTCAAGGCCTACGATGGTTTGTTTTGAAATCCGGTTTTGATCTCCCTTGATATGGATTCTGGATGAGAATCATAGTCGACGAAGAAAAATAGTTAGTTTGATAGATTTTACGAATGAAATCATTAAGGCATTGAGGCTTTGTTGCAAAGTCTTTGTTTTCATCTTCGAATTTGTAGAAGAAGAAAAATAGTTTGATAGATTTTACGAATGAAATTATCAAGGCTTTGTTGCAAAGTCTTTGTTTTGATCTTCGAATTTGTAAGAGTAAGAAGATCAACTCATTAAGGCTTTGCTGAAAAAGTAGTTAGTTTCGAAGAAAAATTGTTAGTTTGGTAGATTTGACGAATGAAATCACTAAGGCTTTATTACAAAGTCTTTTTTTTGTTCTTTGAATTTATACAGTAATTCAGGAACCATCGTTGTCTGGCTCGGTTGATAGCAAGTTGGGCTCTAGTGGGCATCTCCTACCCTCCGTCTGGAGTTCGAATCCTACTAGAAACACTAGAAACACTCGTGACCAGGGATTTACCTTTAATGCTCTCGCCCCGTGGTCAGGGATTTACCTTTAATGCTCTCGCCCCCGAACGTGAATTAGTCCCGCGCCTATGTTGGGGTGGGGACATCACGTGGTTAAGACCCCCCAAAAAAAATTAATATCACGAAGAAAAATAATTAGTTTGATAGATGTTTAGAATGAAATCATTAAAGCTTTGTTACAAAGTCTTTGTTTTGATTTTCGAATTTGTAGGAGTAAGAAGATCAAATCAGTTAGACTTTGTTGAAAACATAGTTTGGTGCGCTTTGGCTTACATGGAGTAGGAGGATGAAAAACCTGAATTTTCAGAATTTAATTATAGTATTTTAAGGCTTCAAAATCTTTAGTACGTCTTCAAAACTTCAAATCTTCAAGGCTTCCGAAGAAAAAATCAGACACTATTTATAGACGTAATAGATTTGTACTTGTTATCAAGATTTAAGCTTGATAATTCTTTGTGAGATCCATTCGAGAGTAAGATACATAGTTGTTTTTCTCAAAATCAAAGATTCTATTTAAATTATTGAAGAAAAACAAAAAGATTCTAGTTAAGCTTAAAGAATCTTATTTCTAAGTAAGGTCCACTTTGTGAAAGGTGTACAACGGGTCGGGTCGTATAAGCAAATCATTCCTAAGAGTGTACAATGAACAGGGCGCGGCACGTGTGCCGATAGAACCCAACTTGCCCAATACAGACTAAAGCATAAACTCAACACAACATAGCACGCATATTATCGTGATGTATCGTACTGTCTTGCATGCCCAATCGGTATGATTCTTTTCGTGTTGTGTCGAGCACACACGGAACAATGTACACCCCTATCGTGTTGTGTTGTACTGATCCGTATGCCTGACCAGCATGATTCTTATTGTGCTTTCCTACAAATTAATTCTTAACGAATTTTTTTTGTTGGATTTATGTGATGGGTCGAACTAGTTCGCCTAACCCGTTTGGGTCGACCCAAGTTCCCACTTAAAGGGACGTCCATGCTTGGTGTGAGACCAAGCGTGACTTGGAATCCATCTCTTAATAGAATTAGGAGATAGAGTCCTAGGTTAAGTAGCTTTGAGTCTTCTATAAATAGAAGACTCCTCCCTATCTTATCATACAATTTGACGTTTTGGAGAATCTAGTCCTAGAGAATTTCTCATTTCATCTTCTCTTATTCTTTTTAGAGATAAAATTTTGTTATTGAGATTTTCATATAGAGATATGATCGATTGAGTGTGGGTTTATTGTGAGTGTGGGTTTATTGTATGTGGTTCTAGTAATCACATATTTCGACGTGTGACGTTTTTACGATGCAATAGAGATCTTTACAGATCCAAATTTGTGTGCATCGAGGTTCATGATCTGAGTCGTCCACAACCTTCATTTTAAGTAATAATACCAATAAAAAACCTAAAGGTGTCAATTGGGATAGTGATAAATTCTATGTCTGTTATCCCTAGGTTTTTGGGATGTATTCTTTGCCTTCATAAAATAAAGAAGAATTTGCTGAACAATTTTGCACAAGTCATAACGAGTATGCATACGTCGCACTGAGTATGATGCGTGTCTGGCCTATAAGTACACTTAGTAGTTGGTTAGTCTTTAAGTGGATATGTAAGTGTGCAAATTGGGGTATGTAGGTGTGGTTAGATCACATGTACTGAAAAAAAAAAAAAATATCAAACCGAAAATTTTTATGGTTCCTTATTAGACTCAAAACCTATTTATGGATGGTAACTGGTACTGGTGATGCTCGATTTGGTAGATAAACGAGATTAATGATAGAAATTAACAACAACAGGGTGATAAACATAACGACTGTTAAAATTTACCAACCTGAACAGTAGAAGGTTCGAAAACCTGACTTGCACTGGCCTGAACTGCGTATTGACCATTCCAATGCAAGGTTTCCCCTTTTTTCAGTGAAGTGAATGAGGTGAAATCGAGGAGGGAAGGTCAAGCAAGCAATCTATGAAAGGTCAGGGAGCGATCCTTTTGCTAATGAAACTCCAGGCTTTTATAACTAGATCCCCTCGAAAAAATCAATGTTCGAGTGATAAGTGTCATCACTCTTGTGCCCTACAGGACATGCAAGCCCCACTTGTCGCTTGAGGAACAACATGCGAGACATGCACGTGGGTTGCCATTCCTTGAATGAAACTTAAGACTTAACCATCAGTTTTTGAGTGATGTGAAAGGCTTATGCTGCATTACTCGAATAACATGTGGCATCGATGTTCAGAACACTGACTTAAACAACTGAAGCGTACATGCCATCTCTGTAGTGTTTAGTCCCTAGATGTGACGTCGCTCACGTGGGCCTGATGGGACTTTCTCTCTGGCCTTCCATTCCTAAAGGTCTCTCTGTATTCCCCCCTTGATTAGATAGATCATGCGAGTCCAACAAAATCGAAACATGACTCTCGTAGTTAAGTCATGTGAACATATTAACTCAATGTCAAGGGTTGTTCTCCTGAGAGAACAACATCTTACAAAATGGTTAGCTAGACTAAATAAATGATTTGTGACACTGAGTTGATAACTTGGAGAAGTATCGGGTTGACAACATGGAGTTGCTAACATTGGATTCGGTCGAATGACAACTCAGAACATTGAATGGACACACCGAGTTGATTTTCTTGAATGACAATTTGTAACTTTGAGATGGTTATCTGGAATAATAGTTCGAGACATCAAGGTGGTTACCTCGAAAGGTGCTTTCCAATGTTGCTTTAGTTACCTCGATGCTTAGAGTATTTACGCTGGAAATCAAGGGTCTTATTTGAATAATGATGAGGTAGACCATCTCAGGGGTGGTTAGCCCTAACGAATTGACCGTCTCTTGGGTGGTTAGCCATGACGAATTGACCATCTTAGGTTAGCCTTGATGAATTGATCATCTCGGGGAGTGGTTAGCCCTGACGAATTGACCATCTCTGGGCTGGTTGGGCATGACGAATTGACTATCTCGAGGGGTTGTTAGCCATGATGAATTGACCATCTCGAGGGTGGTTAGACCTGACGAATTGACCATCTCAGGGGTGGTTAACCCTGATGAATTGACCATCTCGGGTGGTCGTTAGCCCAAAACCGATTCCTCTGAAATGTTTTCCTAGGTTGAAGTGTTCACTTCTTGGCATGATTTCATTTGAGAAGTAATACTTTAAGGATATGGATGTATTTACATCGAGGTTGAAGGGTTGTCCCACCGAATCGGGCCTTCAAAATGACAATGAGTGAGGGAATGAACCTGAGTAGGGACCCTCGAGTGAAGTGAGGTTGTTCCAATGCCAACAGGCCCCTCCTAATGAGTCAAGGGGGTGTCCCATGATGGGCCCTCGGCATAGCAGGGGGTGTTCCTTATGCGAGTCGGTCTTCACTCGAATCTGAAAAGGACAGGTCTCCAATGGAAATGTTTGTGGTAAAGGGGCTTTGAGGGAAAGTTCCCTAAGTTGAGAAAAATCAACATATGTATTATAATTGATGCTTCCAGATGGCATTTTTCCATTGGATTGATTTCAATTTACAAATTGACTTATCATCATTATTCCCCTGCGCTTGAACGTGCTGATTTGACATGTTGTAACCATAATGCGAAGAAAGAGGCAATTTTTCATATGCATTATATGCTTATTGAGTCGCAACAGTATTGCTGAGTCATAAAGTAGCTGTCATTGTGGCTTAATTTGTATAAGAACCATGTTGTATTAAATGCGAGTGCTGAGGTGTCATTTGAAGATTGAATAATACACGCACCGCTTGGCAGGCTCGAAACCATCGTTTGAAATTCTAGGCAGTTTCATGATTGAATTTGACATGTATAAGTAGATGGACACAGTTACGGGTTAAGTTACTTTGTTGTTCATCTTCCTCTCTGATTTCCTTGTGTTTTAGCCCTATCCTCAAAGCTCTCAGAGTTCACCTACAAGTTCCTTTCATTTGGCGATATGGCGCATGTAACCAAATTCGGTCAGACGAAAAGCAGTAAATCAAAAGGGAGTTTGAGTTCCCGGGTGGATGTGGTCAGTGATTCCTTTTGGTCAGAGGCAAACAATTGGACTCGTCCAGATTGAAGGGATGAGAAGGAGTTGCAGACACCCTACAAAGACTCTGATGAGTCATTCGCAAACATCAAGCGTTTTAGGGTAACACCCTATTTCAGAATCACCCGAGGTGACTTCCCCATTTCTCCAATAGGTTTAGGTCTCATCTAGGTCTGCCCACTGTTGGGCGATCTGGCGCGGAAGCGTTTTGGCCAACCTAGTGTATGAGGCCAAGTTGATATCTACTGGGATCTTTCATGCCATCCGAGTGTCTCTCCTAAGATATCTCATGATAGTGATGGCCTAAAAGATCTAGTTGTCAGTTGGAATCCTCAGACCCATACCTTCATAACAGTGTTCAGGGTGAGTATTCCAACACTCGGGGATGTCTAGATCCTCTATTGTTTACTCATGGTGGGCATTCAGAACCTCGCGTGCATCAAGTTATCATTGTCCAAGCAAACTATAAAGAAAGGGTTGATTGATAGCCTGAAGATGTCAAAGAAGAAGATCGTGATTGGGGCGAAGGGCTCGACTGAGGGAGATGGTTCCTACCTCACCCTTATGGGATGGGTGACGTATTTCTGAAGGGAAGAAGCTCCAGGGAAAAATTCAAATATCTTGGACATTGTCTGGGGCGAGGGAAGGAATAACCCTGTCTTCTTTGAGGCCTGCATAGCCTTATGGCTGTCCCATTTTTTCTTAAAGGGGATCCTAGTGACAAGATGAATGAAAAGGTGTTCCCGATGGCCATCAAATTGGCTTAAGGGTCCGGGTCCCCTGGCGTCCCTGTTTTTCGGGAACTTGTATGAAAACTTGGATTTGATTGCTGTGGAATAGGCTTGGTCGCAAGGCGAGAAGGTTGTGGAGATGTTGGCTGATGCTACCTTCCTCAAACTATTTTTATGGGAGCACTATCCAAACTATGCTCCACATCAGATCTACGAGAAGTCGAAGATCCAGTCCCTCGAAAGAGGCAACCTTGAGCCACATTTTGGCCAAATATGAGCCCAAGCATTGATGTTGATTTGTTTGCGGTGTTGGACAAAAAAGAAGAATTTGAGTTCCGACTCTACATTCAGAAGATCGGAGGAGTCGCACAAACCGATGGTGCGAACCTCGAAGGTGAGATTCTACTGGTATCCTCTTGGCCCGCGCTCCCCCGGATATCCCAAGCATACTTGGTTATCCTTCATGGCGGCTACGTCTTGGGTATCAACAAAGCCTGGATTTCCGTTCGATGTGGCACTAACTCTGGCTCCTTAACAACAAAATATTCATTTATTTGGGAGACAATACAATAACCTTCAAATCTCCATAAACTCTCAACTTACTCATACGTAGCTGTCTAGCCAAAATCAGTCCAATCAGTAAGGCCTCATACTCGGCCCTATTATTCAAGCACAAGAAGTCGAACTTCAAGGAAAAGTATAGATGATACCCAATATTGGAGATGAACTCGATGCGAGCCCCCTTCATCGGAGTTGGCTAACCCATCAAACCTCATTTGCCATTCATGATCCTCGGTTAGAGGGATCTTGAACTCCGATAGTTTTTCTTCCTTAACCTTAGAGAAGGTGGCTAGCAGATCAGCCACAACCTGACCTCAAATACCCTAAGGCGTTTCACGGATGATATCAAACTCTGAACGTTGCAAAAACCACTTTGTATACCTCCCAGTCAACACCGGTTGAGATAGAAGATATTTGAATTGATTCGCTCAACTGATCAAAAGCGTGGGACATGCCAACAAGTAATGTCGTAACTTTCGAGTCACATGAGCAAGGGCAAGGAAAAACTTGTCCATCCAGGAATACTTCAACTCTGCACCTCAAAGAAGTCTGCTGATATAGTAGATAGTCTTCTCGACACCTTGATCATCTTCTTGAGCAAGTAACTCGCCAATAACGTCCTTTGAAGTAGCCAAATACATTTAAAGAGGTTTCCCGAGCATCGGTGCAATCATGGTGTATGGATGTTTGAAAACCTCAATGTTTTTTGAAGGCTTGCTGGCTCTCTAATGACCATACAAACTAAGCACCCCTTGCGAAGCAAGACCATGAATGGAGAGATATGTGCAGAAAGACTGAGAGTGAACCTTCGAATGTGGGAGACTCGCCTGAGGAAGGACTTCAATTGCTTTTGGTCCTGAGGAGGAGACATCTCGAGGATCGCCTTGGACTTAGTCGGATCGAGATCAATACCTTGCCTATGAACAACAACACCAAGAAACTTACCAGCCATGATCCCGAAGACGCATTTGGATGGATTCATCTTGAGGTTATAAAATTTGCAGCGTTGAAATAGTTTTCTCAACACCTCGAGGTGAACAACACGTTCCTTCAACTTTACCACATTTTCATCAACATAATCTTCTACTTCATTGTGAATCATGTCAGGGAAGATAGTAGTCATAGCTTGTTGATAAGTAGTTCCAGCATTCTTCAAACCAAAAGACATCACAATAGTGAAAGTTGCCTAAGGGTGTTTGAAACGCCGTAACAGGATCATCGGAGCTGTGCATCCAATTCTGATTATAACCACTGAAACCATCCATGAAGGAGAACATCTCATGTCCAGCCGTGGCATCGATGAGGAGATCCATATTGGACAAGGGGAACTCATCCTTGGGACAATCCTTATTGAGATCCCGAAAATCAACACAGTATCGAATTTTCCCATTCTTTTTATTAACAGGGACAACATTTTCAAGACACATCAGATGTTGTATGCGTTTGCTAAATCCGGCTTTTAAAAGCCTCTCCACCCTGGTCTTGATCTGAAGCTCGATCTCAAGTTTGAAAATGCGGGCAGGTTGCTTTATTGGCTTGGTAACGGGAGACAAGTGGAGTCTGTGTATGACCAAGTGAGGATCTAAACCACACATCTCATCGAGCACCGAGAAAAAAACATCCTTATATTCCTTAAGTAAATTCACAGGATTACAATTTTTTTTCAAGATAAAGATTGGAATTTGCAAAGGTAGGTTTCTTTTATTGATCGGTATTCACTAGATTCACCTCCTCTAGAGTCTCGAGGATTGATCTAGCAGCATCCTTGAGATGCTCTGGTGCCTCTCGAACTTTGTGACTAACCTTTAAAACATTAGACATGAAATGAAAATCATCATCGTCGTCGTCGCTTGCGCTCTCGACAGTGTACGCGGTAGACTCGGTTTCTTGAATCTTCACCCCCTTTAAGGTTGGTTTTGCTGCAGGGACCTTAGGCTTCAGCTGGAAAACTTCTTTCCAAAGCTTGTAAAAGAATCACCCATCAGGTGTGTCAAACCTAGTACATCGGGCTTTCGAGGCGGGTTGACTTGGAATAGACTCAGCAGGCCTCTTCTTCTCTTCCTTCCACTTCCTCTTTGAAGGAATTGACTCAGACACGGTGACATGGTTCGCCTGAATCACTGGCCATGCTGGCAAAGGAATTCCACAAGGGAAGGAGACTTGACACTTATCTGCGGGGGCCAATTCATCATACTCTGCAACACCGACCAAATGAACCTCGGACTGATCAAAGGGACAAGGATCAGCCACCAATCGAACCACCTTTCTATTCCGCATTTCCTTGCAACACTAGTGATATGTGGAAAGGACATGACGAAACCTGTGAATCCAAGGTCTTCTGAGGAGGATGTGGTAAGTTAGGCTACTGTCCAGCACATGGAAGAGAGTGGGATGCTTGTAGGGTCCAACCTGAGGCTCGAGGGTCACATGGCCCAAAGCACACTGACTCCAAGCATCAAAACCGTACATCCTCATTTCCTGGGTGATAATCCGATCGGAAAAAGCTCCAATAGCCTTCAGGATGTTGAGAGGGATGATTTTCAAAGAGGAACCAGCATCGACGAGTGCCCTTTAAACATTAACGCCCTGCAAAACTGAATTCAAGTACAAAACTCGACCGTGGTTCTCATAAGGAACCATCATATCCTCCCTGTCAAATGTGATAACACCATCACCTGTCACATTGGCAGCACAAGTCTCTTATGTCTCTTGCAAATATAACCTCTGGGCATAAGCCCAAATAACAATATGCTCATGTCTTGAGAAGCCTATCGAGCTGCTAAAATTTGGGCAAAACAAACCTCCTTTTGGAAACAACTTCTCTTACCATCTCGAAGAAGACAACGTTCATTAGGGGTGTCAACGGTTCGGTTTGGTTCGGTTTAAAGCTCAAACCTAAACCGAACCGACTTTTAAGTGAACAAACCGAAAGCCGAACCAAACCGAAATTTAAAATGAAAAATCAAACCGAACATTTCTGACTAAACCGTAACCGAACCAAACCTGTAAACCGAACCAAACCGATTAGACCAAAGGCTTTTTGCTTATTATTAATTTTTAAAAATTAATAATAAAAAAATTAATTTTTGAACAAACTAGACCAAAATTGGTGGTCCACTTCAAAATTGGCTTCAAAATTGGTGGTCCACCACTCTCAAATGAAACCCCAACCCTATAGCCCTTTTTATAGCACATCGGTTGGGGATTAACTAATCCCCAAACGATGTGGGACAAAAACAG